>BDDC01000675.1:14379-33083 GCA_001662425.1 Chlamydomonas sphaeroides
CACAGGTTTGGCAGCACCAGGTAGGCCAGCAGCGGGCTGTAGCGGTAGGTGGCGCGGTCGTAGGGCGAGCCGCCGTGCGCCACGAAGCGCGCCGCGTCTGTGAAGACGGTGTAGTCGATGTCGGTGTACTTGACCGCCATGTGCGCGTCCTGGTACTCGGCCCAGACGATGAGGCCGGCGCGCAGCGCGGCGGCCAGCGCCAGGATGTGCCAGGCGCGCAGCCATGCCAGCGGCCCGGCGCTGGCGTTGGCGAAGGGGCTGCACATCGCCGGCCTCATCGCCGGCGCCAAGCCGGCAGACGGCGGCGTAGATGCAGCCGCCTGCCGTTGGCTAGGCCGCTTCGGCCCTGGTCGTGGCCGACAGCAGCGTCAGCATGCACGGATCGACGGTGGCCAGCTGCGGCCAGGCCTGACACGCTTTGCCTCGTCTGTATGTAAGTTAGATGTCCTAGCAAGGGCGCGTGGCGTGCAGCGAACGAGGCTGTCGACGGAGGGAGCTGGCAGTTTAGGAGCGACAGCTTCTGTGCTTCGTTTGTTGAACGATCAAGCCTAAGTGATCTGCGAAGTTTTGGATTGTGTATATGTGACACTGTCGGCCTGCCTCGCGGCAGGGTTCGAGCGACAAGGTGCTTGTTGCAGTTACGACCCCAACCAGAAGCGTAAACAATTATTCGTGCGCCTCTGCGAAGCAATATCCCAGTCTGCAGCCTGACCGCAGCTCGAGGGAGCTCACCGACCCAGGGGACTTGCGCAGGCACGACTATGTGCCGCATCCCGCGCCTCCCCTCCCCCGCAGAGGGCCACCATCGCCTCTTGGTTCTCGCCGTTACAGCAAAACGTTCATGACAAGATGGCAGGTGTGCCTCTAGCTCTGCGTCACGTCACCGCACAGGTCCGTCTCCGTCTTTCCCGCCAACGGCATCCCCCCCCGGCCGCCGCGTCCGCCGTTGTCCGCAGTGCGAGCGCCAGCCCAACCATCGCGCACTTTTCACCACCCAAGGTTCTGTATCTTCGGCAGAATGGCCCGCTGCGCCCCAGCTACGCTCCTGCCGCCCTCTTGCCTCTATGCTGCTTACCGGTACCCACGAACCCAACACCGCCCGACCGTCCGTCACCCGCCCAGCCGCCCCCCAGGCACGCAGCGCACGTCACGCCAAGCAGCGCCCACCCATGCATACCAACGCAAGGCCCACATTCCGGCTCCCCCGTGCTCTACTTTACGTCCACCAGCTCAACGTCAAACTCCAGCGTGGCCTGCAGCGGGCGGCACAGCAGCGCACACACGGGCGTCAGCACAGCAGGCAAAGCACATGTGGCGCCAGGCGGGATCAACACGCACGTGACAGCGGCAGCTGTGACGCCGTCTGGCCACCCAGCCGGGGCCTCGCCGGCTCCGGCGCACTGTAGCAGCAACGCCGCCATCACACCCCCATGGGGGGCCGCGCTAGGCGACCCCGTTGCCAGTGCCCCCCCCCGTCCTGCCCCACCCCCATCCTCCAATCCCGAGCGCAGGGGTGGCCTCCTTCCCAGCCCCAGCCCCCTCTGTGTGTGGCGCTCACGTTGGGCGGGATGGTGCCCTTGACGCCGCTGGTGCCGTAGCCCAGCTGCGGGGGGATGAGCAGGCGGCGCTTGTCGCCCACGCGCATGCCCTCCACGCCCAGGTCCCAGCCCTTGATGACCTCGCCCACGCCTGGGAAGGAAGGGGAGAGACCAGGGCAGGGGAGGGGAGGCAGGGAGGCAGGGGGTCAAGCAAGCGATGGATTGAAAGGGTGGAGAGGGATAGGATGGAAGCAAGAGGCCCGACAAAGGGCCCCACACAGCCCCGGCGCAGGGCCAGGGCCAGGGCCGTGGCAGGCAGCCGCAGGTGTTGGCAGCCTAGGGGGCACGGCGTCGTGGTGGGGCGCGAGCGGGCAGGCCACAAGGGAGGCCCGAGCCGTCGCCGCCACCGGCCGGATACACGCACCTAGCCGGAACGTGAAGGGCTTGCCGGCCGTCTTGTCAAACACCTTGCCGTTGCTCTTGAGGCGGCCCGTGTAGCGCACCGACACGCGCGACCCGGGCTTGGCCAGCTTGGCGGCCACCGGGCCCAGCGCCACGTCCTCGATCTGCGCGAGGGTGTTGCCCAAGGCGGGCGGAGGGAGTATGAAATGGGTGGAGGTTGCGAGAGCAATGACAGAGGTCCCAGTGCAGGCAACATTAATTCCCAAGCTCCCGCGAGCGGAGGGAGGGGAAGAGGGTTCGTGCCGGGGTAAAGTGGCGGTCGAGGACGGCGAGGCGTTAGCGGCGAGGACAGGCCGGCGCAGCCCGTGTCGAGGCGTAATGCGGTATGGCCGCCCGTCAGCGCCGGCCGGGTAGCGGCCATCGCCCAGCGGTGGTCAAGCGCAGACGGAGCCGACCCCGGAGCCCCCCGCCCCTTTGGGCGCACCTCGAAGCCGTTGGGGTGGCGGCGGATGCTCTTCTTGCCCGTGGACCGCGCCTCCGCCTGCTCGGCCTTGGGCTCCGCCTTGGGCGTCTGCTGCGCCGCCTGCTTCTGTTTGGCGTCGGCCTTGGGCGTCTGCTGCGCCGCCTGCGCCTGCTTCTGCTTAGCATCGGCCTTGGGCGTGGGCGCCTCCTTCTTGGCCGCCGGCTCCTGCTGCTTGCCCTTGGCCGCAGACTGCGGCTGCTCCTGTCTGCAGCAGCAGACACACAGGGACGTGTTGGTTGACTTCAAAACCAACACACAGCGAGCACCGCACACAGGCCGTCGCGCGCCAGAGTGTGCCCACACCACAGGCTGGGCGTGCCGTGTCCACACCACTGCAAGCCCACACGCGACGCGCCCTTCCGTGTCAACGCACCCGACGGCCTGCTTCTTGGCGGCCGGCTGCTGCTCCGCCTTGGCCCCCGCCTCAGCAGCGCGCTTGCCCGCCGCAGCCGGCTCCTCCTTGTGCTTGCCCTGCGGCGGCCGAGGGGAGAACGTAGGGGCGTCAGGGCGCCGCCCAAGAGCCCAGCGGGCTGCATAGGCAAAGCCATTGCACTTACCTTGCCGGCATTTGCCTCCGGCCTGGCCGCTGCCTCGGCCGCAGCCGGCTGCGGGCCGTGCCCCTTGGGCCCCTCCTTGACCGGCCCTGCGGCCTGCTCTATGGCCTCTTGCTCCTCCGCAACGCCGCCCTCCTTGCCGCTAGCTTCCTTGCCGCTAGCCTCCTTGGCGCTAGCCTCCTCGGCGCTAGGGTCGCGCTCCTCGCTGGCGCCCTCGGACGCTTTCTCGTGGCCCTACAAAGGGAGCCAGCGCGCCAGCCCCTACCGACGTTGGCCAAAGCGCCAGGGCTACAGCAGCTGCCAGCCACGCATCGAACCACGCGCACATCTGACCCTCGCCTGCCAAGCACAACAACCACGGCCCTACCAGCCGGTGCCGGACCCCCAGCGTACCAGCACGCGACAGCGCCTGCACCCCGCACCCGCTGTGCACCGGCACGCACCTACGTCCCGCCTCCGCCCCAGGCCCCCCGGCCCCGCCTCCGCCCCAGGCCCCCCGGCCCCGCCTCCGCCCCTCTGGCCCGGAGCCCCCGCGCACCTGCACACCGTTAGCCGCCTTGGCGGCCTCCTTGCCGCCCTGCTTGGCCGCCGCCTGCTTGGCCGCCTGCTCCTTGTGCTGCTCCGTCACGTCCTCAATCACAACGTGCGGCTTCTTGCGGCCGCCGCCCGGGAACCCAAACATCTCCTCGTCGTCATCGCCGTCCTCGTCCTCGTCCTCGCCCTGCGGCCGGCGGTCAGGCATGCATCCAGCCACTGAGCCACTGAGCCACTGAGCCACTGAGCCAGGCCGCAAGCGGATGCACGCGGCGCCGTGTCAGCCCGGCACGGAACAGCGCAGCCGCGCCCTGCCCACGCCCGTAGGCTGCGCCCCCGGTGCCCCCGGCCGCTACTCTCTGCGGATGAGACGCCCTTACGCTGCACCAACACCACGATGCAGCAGGCCCCAGGCCCCAGGGCATGCGACCCGCACACCAGGCGCCAAGCCCCACCCGCGGAGCTCCCGTGCGCCCCCTTCCCTCCCCATTTCACCCCAAACTAGCACGCCGCACCTCGTCGTCCTCGTCCTCGTCCTCGTCGTCCTCGTCGTCGCTGTCGCCCATCAGGTCGTCGCTGCTGTCCCCGTGCGGACCCGAGGCGTCCATGGGGAAGCCCAGCGGCCCGTACTCCTCCTCCTCGTCGCCCTCGCCGTCCTCGCCCTCGTCGTCGTCGTCAAGCACATGCTGCGGGCAGGACGGCAGGCAGGGATGGATCGAGAGACCAACAGCGTCAGCAGCAGCGCCAGTGGCGGGCCCGCCTCAGCGCCCGGTGACGTGCCATGGAGCAACAAGGCCCCCGGCCGGCTGGGCTGCTGGCGGGACACCCCGGAAGCGCGCCTCCCTGCCTCCCCTTCCCGCCCCCTTTGCCGGCGGCCTGCTTGCCTGCGCGGGCGTGTAGTAGCCGCTGAGGTGCACGTTGTAGTCACCCAGCACCGAAAACTCCGAGTACTGCGGTTGCGAGGGCAGGGGGAGCGTGGGAGAGAGAGGCGCAGAGCGGGGAGGGAGGCGGGAGCGGGGCGTCAGGGACCGCAGCAACAGCATGGTGGAGGTGGGCGGGGCGGTGGCGGTGGGGAGGCAGCGGCACGAAGGGTGAGGAAGGCGATGACCGACACGACCAGCGGGGGTTGACTGGTCGCGCCGCCGCCGCTGCGGCCGCGTCGCAGCCTGCGGCGCTACTGCGCGTTGACCGCGACCCCCACGCAGGACCCCGGCGTGCCTGTGAGAAGAACATGTCCAGGGGGACCGTGTCGACGCGGCCGGCGGTGAGGGTGGCCAG
Organism: Chlamydomonas sphaeroides; assembly: GCA_001662425.1. Lineage (NCBI taxonomy): Eukaryota > Viridiplantae > Chlorophyta > Chlorophyceae > Chlamydomonadales > Chlamydomonadaceae > Chlamydomonas > Chlamydomonas sphaeroides. Next base: position 19,209 of record BDDC01000675.1, read on the forward strand.
GATGAGGGGCTCATCCTTGGGGTCGGCCTTGACGGCGATCGCGACGCGCTTGCCCTCCGGCACCGTCGGCTCGAGCGCAGCCTGCGACAGGTGCAGCGTCCACTCCTCCGGCGGCGGCACGAACGCGTGCGGCTTGCCAGGCTTCACGACGGAGCCCCACAAGGCCATGGCTGGGCGCTGCGGGCCGCTGGCGGCGCGATGAAGTCTCGCGAAATGCGGCGGACGCGGCCGACACAAGAATCACGCGCGCGTGAACGTCCAAGTGTCGGGTGCGATACTGTGACTCCTTGTATAAATTATAGTTCAGAATAGCGCGAGGATGCTCGCTTAAGGAATCGGAGAGAACTGCGCACGTTACTACGGCCCCAGTATGTCACAGTAAGCGTAGCAGCTAGGTGAAATCCCGGCGTTCGAGTAGGCTGAGAACGGTTGTGAAGAATTGTCCGGCTTGCATGGGGGTCGCGATCGCGTGGCCCGCCCAAAATTGTATGCTCGCCGAAGCCCTTCCTGGCACATAGCTCCTTCCACGTATAGCTACAAGCTACGTCGAGCATTGGGTGGTCAGAACTCGCAGAGTCCAGCGCAGAGAAGACCAACGGCCGCTGCACTTTGGGCACACGGCTTGCCCAAGCTTTGCAGACCTCACCATACAAGGAATCATCCTTGATACAACAGAAACATTGGTACCTACCTCTTCGAGCGCGTCGGTTCACCTCCATCCTAGGGCGGTTGCCGCCCTTCTTTGAAGCGGGCCGCCCACCAACATGGCGCCGTGCTGTTCATGGCGCAAGCCGGTTGCGGAGATGGTGAGCTTGGCGCTGTCAGGGGTTTGGCGCTTCCCTGGCATGCGCATGTCCGCACATGCACGCGCTCACACGGCCCTGCCCGCATTACGACAAACAGGACCAAGCCATGCTATGGGACCCTCCTGACCTCTCCGGGTGGCTAGACAAAGAGGGTAGGTGGCTGACTGCTGAGGCGCCTCTGCGTCTTCCCTCACCCTTAAACGTCGGCGGGCGCGACCGCGGTGCCACGTTGCACTCAAGCATCTCCTATGCCCTATGTTGCTATGCAGGCAGCCGGAGCACCACCTGGAAGCGGCGCTACTTTGTGCTCAAGGTGGGGTCGCGGAGTTCAACAGCCGCGACTCGGCCTTCTTCACCATTGCGCGCGACATCCCGGGGCGCGAACCCCGCAACCGGCGCCGCCAATACGCCGCACGCGCCACCTCTAATCTCTCTGGCGCCTCACTATCAGCACAACACTCCCACCTCCCATTTAACCGCATTCCCTCTCCGCACGGCCGACACGCCATTCCTCTCGGGTCAGGCTGGGCTTCGCTTCCGCACAGGTGCATTTAACCGCATTTTCTTGTCGCACGGCCGACGCGCCACTCTACCCGGGGCGTGCTGTGCCGCGTGTGGGGTTCTGTGCTACCTAACACTGGAACTCCCACCTCCCACCTGCTGCCGCACTCCTCACTTCTCCCCCTCCTCACCTCCGCCTGCTCCCCACACACTCCCCGTCGCTGCCACCCCGCCGTAGGGCAGCAACTTGTTTTGGTTCGAGGCCCAGGGCGCTCCCCGCCCGCGCGGCTTCGTGCCCCTCGAGGGCGCCGCCGTTAGCTCCCGCACCGTGGTCAACCGCAGCGGCGAGAAGCCGTACGGCATGCACGTGGCGCTGTCGCCGGACGCGGCGGCGGGCAGCGGGCGGGCGTACCTCACGCTGGCGGCCATCAGCGAGGAGCTGCAGGTGTGGGCCGGCGGGAGGCGGGGGCAGGGGTTCCCAGGGTTCGTGTGCGTGTCTGCGCGTCCCGTGGCTGCCCACCTGCCACCGCCCCCCTCGCCCAACCCGCGCCACCACCACCCCTCCGCCTCCCTCCGCCGCCAGATGCTGTGGCTCCGCGCGCTCAGCCAGGCCGCCATCCCACGCCCCGAGCTGCTGGCACGGCTGCAGGAGGAGGGCAGGTGCGCGGGCGCTGGGCAAATGCGGGGAGGCCATCGGACGCCTTTGGCATCCGGAGTTCCCGAGCCACATACGGCACCCACACACGCCACGGCCACCCTGCGCCCGCCCGCCCGTCCGCCCGCCCGCCCGCATGCGGCCGACGAGAGCGCTGCCCGCGGCCCTGGGTACGCCGAAACCCCGTGCCCCAAACCTGATCCCACCCCTGCTCCTTCCACGCCCCTCGCCCCCAGGCTGGAGGAGGTGACAAATGGCGCCCGCGGCAGCGCCCACGCAGGGCTGCTGGGCCCCGGCTACCGGGCCAGCGCCGCCGTCAGCGGCGCCCCCGGCATGATGATGGGCCCCATGGCCCCCCTGGGCATGCCGCCGCGCGACACCCACTTCAGCCACGGCCACGGCCACGGCCCTGCGACCCCCGGCATGGACCCCTGGCACGCCAGCCTCTCCTTCCGCGCCGCCTCCGCCACCGCCGGGCACTTCGGCCCCCGCGGCGGCGGCGGGGGCGGCGGCGACCGCGGCGACGCCGGCTCGGTCGCATCCGAGCCGGCGGCGGCCCTGGCGACGCGGCGGCTCACAACCGCGCCGCCAAGCCACCCTCGGCAGCACGCCAGCCGGTCCGAGTACGTACCGTACGGGTACGGCGCGGCGGCGTACGACAACGGTCGCAGCGGCCGCTCCCCCGGCCGGGGCCGTGGCGCCGGCGGCGAGCGCGCGCCGCTGCTGGCGGCCGACGGCGGCGACGGCCGCCGGCGGCCCAGCGGCAGCCTCGGCAGCGGCGGCAGCCGCAGCGACGACGTTGCGGCTGGCGGCGACGCCTACGCGCCGCCACCGCCGCCACAGCAGTACCGCCAGTCGGGCTACGACGGCGCCGCGCCCTCCCGCAAGCCCTCCGGCTACACCTCGGCCGGCGGCGGCCACGCGCGCGCCAGCCAGGCGCCCTCGCAGCACAACCACCACGGCTACCACGGCCACCACGGCCCTGTGCGCCCCAGCGCGGCGGTGTCGGGCAGGGGCCCCTCCGAGGAGGACGACGGCGCCGGCCGCCGCAGCGACCAGCGCCGGTCGCCGTCGCCGTCGCGCAAGGACGTCCGCGGCCGCCGCGCCACGGGATACGCCGGCCGCGGCCAGGAGCGCTACTCCGACGACGACGAGTACGGTGATGAGCACGGCAGCGAGGCCCGTGGCCTGCTGGAGTACGGCAACAACGATGGCCGCCAGGACCGCAGCCGCCGCGGCAGCGCGCGGCGGCCCTCGGCCAGGCCCTCGGCGGCGGCGCCGCCGCCCGCCGCCGCCGTCAGCGTCAGCGGCTCCGGCGGCAGCCTGCTCGACGTGTACCTCCAGCAGCAGCAGCCCGTACGGCAGAGCGCCGTACGGCAGTCGCAGCACGACGCGGCAGCCGACGAGCGCGGCGGCAGCCGGCGCTCGACGCGCCGCTCGCGCAGCCCGAGCGCCCGCCACACCGTCAGCTGGGCGGCGGAGCGCGGCGCCGAGTCTGACGCCGCCGCTGCGCACCACGGCCGGCCCAGCGGCCGCGCCGCGGCGGCGCCAAGCGCCAGTGAGTCCTCCGCCTCCGTCGCCTCGGCGCCCGCGCAGCCCTCCAGCCGCCGCGCCACCGCCGCGCCGGCAGCGCGCGCCAGCCGCGTCCCCACCGTTGGCGCGCCCGAGGAGCTGGCGCACCTGGACGCGGTGTCCGAGCAGCTGCGCGCCGGCTTCCTGTCGTACGCCAGCGGCGGCAGCCCGGAAGCTGCCGAGAAGCTGGACAACCGGCTGTCGGGCCTGCAGGCCACGGTGGCGGGCATGCAGGCGGCGCTGACGGACATGGCGGCGGCGCAGCACGCCACGGCGGCGCAGATGCAGCAGGCGCAGGCCGCGGCGGCGGCGGCGCAGCTGGCGCGCCTGAGCCAGCAGCTGGCGGCGGTGCAGACGGCCCAGACGGCGGCGGCGGCCGCCGCCGTGGCGGCGGCTCCGCCGCCGGCGCGCGCCACCGTCGCCTCGCCGTACGAGTCGTCGGCCTACGGCGGCATGCACGAGGCCGCGGCCCGCCGCGCCGCCGCCGCGTCGGAGGCGCTGCCGCCGCCAGGCGGCCGCGGCGGCGGCGGCGGCACCGACCTGGCGGCGCGGGAGCGGGAGCGGGAGCGGTCCGTGCTCATGGCGATGCAGCAGACGCTGGTCCGCATGATGGCCGACGGCGGCGAGCAGGCCGGCGGCGGCGGCGACGATGACCTGGCGGCGGAGCCGCACCTGCCGGCGCCGCCGCCGCCACCACCGCAGCAGCACTGCCAGCCAGGCTATGGCGGCAGCGCCTGGCAGACGTTTGCCGACGCCGACGGCGCCGCCAGGTCGGGCGAGATCCACGCCGCCGCTGCCGCCGCCGCCGCGGCGGCCTACCACCAGCACCAGTACCAGCAGCAGCAGCAGCAGCAGCAGCAGCAGGCGTACAAGCCGCCGCCGCCGCCGCCGGGCCCGCCGCCGCCGCCGGGCCCGCCGCCGCCGCCGCCCTTCATGTCGCACGGCCTCGCGCCGCCGACGCCGCCCATGCCCTACGGCGCGGCGCGCTCGCCACCGCCGCCGCCGCCGCCGCCGCCAGCGCCGGCGATGCATGCTGGCGGCGGCGGCGACGTGCGGAACGAGCTGCTCGATGCCATCCGCAACCAGGCGGACTTTCGCTTCCGCAACCACGGTGAGGGGCTCGGGCGCTGCAGCGCTGGCGCCCTACCACCGCTGCCGCTTGTCCGACCCCTCCATATCATCACCTGCCTGGGTACGCACCGACCGCCAAGTGACACCATGCCGTCCCTGCCCCCTGCCCCCTGTCGCCTCGCAGTGCGCCGCGAGTCCCTGGCCCCCGCCGCCAGCTACCACCCCGCCTCGCCCTACTACGAGCCGCACCCAGGCCACTCGCCAGGTGCGGACACACGCGCCTTCGTTTCACACCAGGGCCAGGGCCGCGAGACGGCCGCGTGGGGGCGCACATGAGGTCGCGGGGCTGCCTTGCAACAGCCAATCAGGGTTTGCGGGCCCTGTAGGCGCCAGCACCTGGCACCGATAGGTAGGGCCGATGCCCGGGACGCCGTGCAGCGGGGGCTGCTGGGTGCCGGGGTGTGCTGCGGCCCGTGTCTGGCCGCCGCCTGCACAGCGGCCGCCGCCATGGCGCCCTCATGGCCCCCCCCCCCCGCGACCGCCCCCAGGGCTCCCGCTGCAGGCCTGACGCACCAACAACAACACCAACAACAGCCGCAACAACAGCCGCAACCACGACCATCAGCTGCCGGAATGAGCGCCGCGCCCACCGCCCCGCCTGCCGCCGCCGCCGCGGCGCCGTCGCCAGCGGCGGCGCCGTCGACGCCAGCAAAGGCCTGGTTCCCGGCGCCGGCCGCGGCCGCCGCGGCAGAGAGCTCCGAGGAGGACGAGCGGCCGAGGGCGGCGGTGGCCAGGCGGCCGACGCAGCCTCCTCCCGAGGCGGGGCCGCTGGTGATGGCGGAGGGGCAGCACTCGGAGGCGGTGCGGGGGGCGCTGGTGGCGGGGCTGGCGGCGGTGCGGGCGAGGTGGCGCTCTTCCACCTCGTCTGCGCTGTCGTGAGGGGAGGGAGCGAGGCAGGGAGCGAGGGAGCGAGGGAGGCAGGGGTGTGGTCGGTGGCGGTCGTGGACAGAGGGAGCGCCGAGGTCGAGGCTCAAGCTGGTGTGAACTTCAAAGCCGAGGAGGGCGGGGAGTCAAGCTGGTGCCGGTGCCGGCGTGGACCGGAGCATGGGCGTGTGGGTGTGCGGCCCAGGGTGTCGCTGCGCCATGGCTTGGGGGCTGGCGCGCTGGGGCGAGCCAGGGGTCTGTGGCGGAGCTGCCGCTGCGGAAGCGGCTGCGGTGGTGTGGAGGTCCTGGATGGGGCGGGGGCGGGGGCGTGCGGCTGTGAGGAGGCGCTGCGAGGAGGCGCCACCGCGTGGGGTCAACCCATCGGACATGGCGCGGAGGGCACCCGGGTGGGCGCTGCCGCGGTGTGGTCTCATTCTCTCTGTGTGCGCGTATGTGCCGGAGGGCCCGCTGCTTGGAACGGAGGCCGTGGTGGGGGCCTGCGCTGGCGCTGGCGCGTGTCTGTTTGTGAGTGCGTCGGTGTGTGCGGCGGGGGCCGGGCCGGGCCGGGGTGAGGCATGGGGACCCGGATGCGGCGCTCGTGGTGGCGCAGGCGGTGCCTGGTGTCGGACCCCCACCCCACCCCCGAGGGCTGTGCAGCCCGAGGGGGCAAACTCGCTGGCTGGCTTGCTGCAGGAGGGAGGGGGAGGACCTCTCGGACAGGGGCGCGCAGGTTGAGGGCGGCTGCGCTGCAGGAGGGGGCTGCGGCCGCGCAGGAGGGCAGGCTGGGCTGGGCTGGCGCTGCGTTGTGGCAGGGGGCGGGGGCCGCGGTGACGCGCCGTGCGGCGATGCAATGACCGGCCCGGCTGCAGCCTGCCTGTAGCCTGCTCCGGCGCCTGCCCGGCGGCAAGCCAGCCAGCTAGATGCCGGCACTCCCGCACCCCCGCACCTGCGCCAGTCTGGTGCCGCGTGCAGGGGTGGGCATGTAGGCGTGCGATGGGGGGGGGGCGTTACACTGCAGCTCACACGTCGCACGCGGCGCACAGCCTTCATGTGTCGTACGGCCCAGCCAGGGCCACGCACCCGACGCCGGATTTACAGCCTTCATGTCTCACACCTGGTCAAGCCGCCGCACGGGCCTGACGGACATCTTGGCACCGCAGCCGCCATCGAGCCGCCCCTGACTCGCGCCCGCATATTGACGTACGCTGCTACATGCCTGCATGCCCCTCCACATGGCGGCAACCCGTGTCGCCTACAGCTGCCCGAGCCAGCACCAGATGCACACGCGCCGCAGCGCTCTTGGATGCGAGGTAGCGCGTGGCCGCTGCACAAGCGCCCCTGCACCCGCACGCCAGCCCCGTTCCCTGCGGTGGTGCCCCAAGGGGATGTGCACGTCGTCAGGCACAGTCCCCTGGGGCCTGGGGCCTGGGACCTGGCGTGTAGCCCCGCCCCAGCGTGAGGAGTACGGCCCCGGCCCACCCCGCGGCCATCAAGCCCCGGCTTCAGCGCTGCCCACTGGGCTGCCCGCTCCGTATCACATCATGATTGAATTCGTTCTTCAATTTCATCGCTCCAGCGGGCCCCCGCCAGCCTTCACACCCCCTCCTGGGCCCCACCTACCAGTCACCCGATCACCGCCAACACACCAGCGGTATGGGAGGGGGGCGGGAGGGCACGGCGTGGCCCGCGACTGCAGCCCCAGCGCCCCAGCGCCCTGCCACGGCGTCACCTGCTGCTGGCGGCGGCGCCCGGCGTGCCGTCGCCCCTCCTCACGCGCTTGCTGTCCGCGCCCTGCTGCGGGTGCTGTGGTCGGTGCGCGGGGCGCTGCTGCTGCTGCTGCTGCTGCTCCTGGTGGTGGCGTTCGCGGATGTGGCGGTCCACTGCGAGGGGCGGCAGGGGACAGGGAGAGTTGTTTGTTGAGGAGGGCAGGTTGCATAGGCGTGCGGTCAGTTGTAGCGCACGGTTGTCTGGGAGCAGCGTGCATGTGAGCACGCGCAGTTGGCCTGCGCACCGATCATGAGCTTGAGCAGCGCCGACAGCAGCTCGGCGTCCAGCGGCATGTGGGTCGCGCTGAAGCCGTCGCCGACGGGGGGGTGGCCCTCGCCGGGCGGCAGGCCGGTCACCTGGCCCGCCCAACCCTGCATCATAGCGCTGCTGCGAGCAGCTGCAACGGGCACCTTGGCGCAGGGCGGCGCAGGGGCGGCCTGAGCGTTGGCGAGTACGCCGATGTCTTATGACTGCGGCGTGTGCGCAGGTGCGCGTGATAGAGCCGCCTGGATGGTCTGTGCCACCGAGCTGTGTAGGTATTGGGGACAGCTAGCGGGGTTTCGGCGCGGGCAGGGGCCTGCGCAGGCGCGGGTGCCCCTTGCGCCCTTCCCGCCCACCAGATGCGCGCCATGCGCAGCACGATTGGACGAAAGGTGATCAGTGGGCTCCGATCGACCCGTTCTGCGACCAAACTTAATATAGCGCGCAGTATATTGAGAAACAAAGTTGACACAACGCGACCGCGGAACTCCCAATTACTGTCATCGCGTTGACGCAATTTCTGCATCGCGGAGAAAAGCACCGCCGACAGCCCATATCGCATAGCCATTAAAGACTGACCTGGGCGCCTCAGGCCCGTTAGCGACTAGGAGCGATGCATCTAGTCGTTATCCAGCATGGCTTATGGGGAGCGCCAGCAAACACGCAGTACCTTATGGACCTGCTGAAGGAGCGGCTGGGCAATGAGAGGTGCGCGAGCGACTCACGAACACAAGAAATTCCTGGTGGCCTAGCTTCGCCCCGCTGCCCCCAGCCGTCCCCCACGGCCGTCCCCCGCTCCGCCTCAACCCCTTTCCCTCGCCGGGGCGCCTGCGCAGCTACCACTTCATCAACAGCGATGTCAACGTCGGCACCGCCACCTACGATGGCATCGACGTCTGCGGCGACCGGTGCGCTGGCTGCAGCTTCCCTTGCCCCTTCTGCCGATTGCCCACAGATGGACCGCCCGTGTCATCCCCCCTCCCGTCCCCTCCCCTCTCCCCCTGTCCCCCTCATTCCCTGCCCCACCCCGCTAGGCTGCACGAACTGGTCATGTGCACGCTGGCGGACCTGGAGGCCCAGGGCCAACCCGCCACCCGCATATCGCTGCTGGGCTACAGCATGGGTGGTGAGCCAGGGGCCGCGAGGCCCCGAGCCCCGTTCCTGGGGACTTTACCCCCAGCCCCTACTGCACCCGCTCGCCACCGCCTGCCCTCTCTCGCCCCTCTACATACACCTGCTTCATACGCACGACCGACGCGTCACCAAATTAGGGCGTGCCGCGCGGGTCGTGCTTACTACATGTGACCTATTCCTGAACACACCCGCTCTCTCCCTCTTCCCTCCCCTTACCTTAACCCTCCTCCCTCCGCCCCCTCCCTCCTCGCCAGGCCTCATCATCCGCTACCTGGCCGGCAAGCTGCATGCCGAGGGCGTGCTGGACCGGGTGGTCCCCGTCAACTTCATAGCCGTGGCCTGCCCCTTCCTGGGCGCATGGCGGGCGCCCGTGAGCTGGTTCGCGCGGTGAGGGGGCGCGCGACGTGGAAGGAGGGATGGGATGGGGTGGGGCAGGCGGGACAGAGGGACAAGGGGAAGGGCGGCGAAGGGCGGGGGCAGAGGGCGGTCTGCGCCCATGGCCCATGGCGCTCATGGCGCCCATCGCTGCTGGCGGTGCCCGCCTCCCGCCTCTCAGCCTGCCGCCCTTCCTTACCCTGCCGCCGCCTCCTGCTGGCCCCTGCCGCCAGCGCCTACAACTACATGGTGCCGGTGGTGACCAGCCGCTCGGGGTACCAGCTGGTGCTGCAGGTGGGCGGCCTGCGGGGGCGGCACGGGCTTGGCACGGGGTTGGCAGCGGGGTTTGGCACGGGGTTTGGTACGGAGTCTGCACGAGGTTTAGGGCGAGGGTTGGCACGGGTTGGCTGTGAAAGAGGGCAGCGCAGCTCTAGCGCTGCCAGCGACACGGTCTTGGCATGCCGGCCAGTCGCTGCCTCCGCTCCTGCCCCGCCAGGACAAGCACGCGTACGGCAAGCCGCTGCTGTGCCTGCTGTCGCACCCGCGCCTGCTCTTCATGGCGGGCTTGCGCCGCTTCCAGCACCTCATGCTGCTCGCCAACGTGGAGCACGACCGGCCCGTGCCGTACTGTACGGCAGCCATCACCATGACCAACCCGTACGAGAAGAGCCGTCCCGTGCCGCCCGACCCGCGCTACCCCAGCGTGGTTGTGCCGGCGGAGCGCGCCGCCGAGCTGGCTGAAGCCGCCGCCAAGGCAGGTGGCGGCGCCGCCACGGCCGTGTCCGCGAGCGCCCGGGCCGGAGACGGCGATGGCAAGGCGCCGGCGCCTGGGGCTGCGGACACGCAGCCGCTGCCGCAGCCGCATGTGCCGCGGCCTCTGGGCAGCACGTACCTGCGCTGGATGTCGCTGCTGTTTCTGCCGCTGGTCGTCCCCGGCATCATCTTCCTCACGCTCAAGGGTGGGGCTGGGGGAGGATGGAGGGCTGGGAGGCTGGGAGCCGCGGACCAACCGCGGGGAAGGACTGCGGGTCCTTGCTGCAGCGAGGGCTGGCGTCCGGGTGGGGGGCCTGGGTCTGCGGCGCTTGGCGCTGCGTAGGATTCGGCCTCTGGGGTGGCCCGGGGCTGCAGCATGGTGGCAGGGGCGTGGTGGTGGCCTGTACACCACACGGGTGGATGCTGTTGTGTGGTGTGAGGCATGTGGCTGGCGGCGAGGGCCCCACCGGGGCGCGTCGGGCGGCGCTCGAGCACCTCTCGGGTGTGCGCGGGACCTGCCATTGCCGCAGCCGCAGCCAACAGCCGCGCCCCCCGGCCCCCAATCCGACCGTGTACGCAGGCCGCAGCCACAAGTGCCGCATGGACAAGAAGTCGCTCGACTTTTCCTGGATCCAGGCCTACCACGACAAGCACGGGCTGGGGCCAGGATCCGGATCCGACGAGCAGGAGGAGGGGCGGCGCCAGGGCCGGCCGGGCGAGGGGCCCGAGGGCGGCGACGGGCCGGACGCTGAGCCTTGGGCCGGGGCCGGGCCGGGTGCGGGCGACATCGAGTGCCCCTCGCCGCCGCAGCTGCCGCCCGTGAGGCGCAGCGCCAGCGGCAGCAAGCCCGGGCTCCTGGGGTCGGCGGCGGGCGGAGCGGCAGCGGCGGCGGGGGCGGCGGCTGGCGGCGTGTCGTCGGCGCCTGCGTCGCGAGTGGCGGCGGGGGCTCTGGATCACGGCGACGACGACGTGGTGGTGAGCTGGGGCCCAGCCGGTGGCGGGAGGGGCCGGGGCCGGCAGCCGCCGCGTGCCTCACACATGTCCCCACCTGCCGTGTCGCTTCCTGGCTGGCCCCGTGCTCTCCACCCAGCTCCGTGCCCCCTGCTGCCCCTTCGCGCCCTTCCCACCCCAAACCCCAACCCCAACCCCAAACCCCGCCCCCCACCCCGCAGGTGAGCGAGCAGGGCGTGCTGCTGCACGACGGCATCGTGGAGCTGCCTGCGGGGGTGCACCGCGTGCAGGAGTGGATGGCGGAGCAGGTGCGGGGAGGGCGGGTGGGTGTGCCCGGAAACAGGAACATGTGGTAACACGGTGCGCGCGGCACACCCTGTGCGAGGGCGTGTGGGAACGTGTGGGTGGTGGAAACCTGCGCACACTGTGCGCGCCCAACGGCAGCTGCGCACGCGCTGCTCTTTCGGCGCTCTGCCGTGCTCCATGGAGCGATGAGCCACGCATGTGGGCCTGAGGCTGTTGCGCTGGCGCCTGAGGCTGTTGCGCTGGCGCCTGAGGCTGTTGCGCTGGCGCCTGAGGCTGTTGCGCTGGCGCCTGAGGCTGTTGCGCCGGCGCCTGGCTGCCAGCCGGCAGACCTCCGTTGAGCGCGCTCCGTCGCCCAACCGCCCCTCTGCCCTCCCTGTCCGCTGCCGCCCTCTCCCGCAGCTCAACGCGCTGCCGTGGGTCAAGGTGGACTGCGACGTACGCGACCTGCACGCCCACGCCGCCATCATCCTGCGCAACCCCTCCCGCTTCAAGGCCAACAGGGACACGCTGGACTTCCTGGCAGACCACTTCGTCAAGGAGTAGCAGCTCGGAGCGGTGTGCGGTGTGCGGTGTTGAGATGCTCAGGGCGCTGGCTACGCTGGTTCTACAGTAAGAGGGCGCTGGCTCAGGCCCCTTAGGCCAAGGTGACGGTAGATGGCGCCATCCGGTTTACTAATTGTCGACTTAATTACTCGTGATGTCGGGTCCCCCCGGTCTGAGCACAGACGACGCCGTGCTGGGGCCGGGGTGGGGGGGGGGTCGAGGGCGTTGTGGAGGGGGCGGAAGGCACATTGCGTGTGTTTGGGGCGTGGCGATGGCAAGGTGTGGCGAAGCAGGGCGTGCAGTGCATTGAGCATGGGAAGCGCGAGGGGCGGGTGGGAGCAGCAGGCAGCGTGGCCCTGGGTGGCGGCCCGTTGGGCGTGCAGGTCGGTGTTGAGCTGCGCGGCGGCAGGTGCCAGGGTGATTGAACTAAAGCGAAGCCAACAGACGGTCGCATAACGATCGGGACCTGCGCAGTCGAGGCAATCTCGATACGCTGGCACCTGCCACGGTGACCGTGTGACCTGCGGAGCTGCTGGCTCCAGACTGCGTTGCCTTGCAGGGCTGCCCTGGAGCCGCAGCCTGTCGGCGCACGGCCGTGCCCACGAGAATGCGGGGCGGGGTCCGAGGCTCCTGGCGGTCCCACGCTACTTACACCCAGCCACGGGGGCCGGGGGGTCGCCGGCACGCGGCCGGGCGGCGGCAGCATGGCCCGCAGCCAACAGCCACGGCAGCGCACAACGAACGCCACCTGGCCCGCCGCCGCCGCCGCCGGCCCGCCAGGGCGAGAGCTCCGCTCAGCCCCATCCCGCCCGGTCGTGTGGCAGCGCTCGCACTGCGCCCCCGCTGCTACTCCTTCCTCTCAGCCTCGCCTCGCCTCGCCCACATCGACAGGGCCGCCGCCCGCCGCTACCACTCCTCATGCAGACACCGAAGCATGCCGCCGGCCGGGGGCTGCGCTCACCGCCGGCCGACAGCAGCCGCTCGCGTCCTGCCTGCCTGCCGCTCTCCTCCTCGCTGCTCGCGCTCACAGTCGCTCTCGCCATTCTCGCTGTCACGCCGCCCCACAGGGGCCGTCACCAGACGCAGTCCTCGCTGCCGCCCCTCCGCCCTGCGCGAGGGCCACTCTGTCGCCGCGCACCTAGCGGCCGCTCCCGCAGCCGTCACAACCACTCCGTCTAACGCCACAGAGCTCTTCTCGGTCACTCACTCGGTCAACCGCGCCGCCGCCGAGTCCTAGCGCCGCCCGGCTGACCCGGCTCCGGCACGCTGCCATGCTAGCCCCCGCCGCGGCGAGGGCCTCCTAGTGCGAGTAGCCGCTGCCACCGCCGATCGATCAGCAGGGCGCCGGCGGGCCCCTGCTCTGCCCTGCCGCGGCCGATGCATCCCCTCCGCGCCTCCGCCCCGCCACCTTCGCCACCCGTCCGCAGCCAGCCGCCGCAGCAGCTTACTCCGCGTCGTCCTTGGCCGTCTTGGCGCGGCACGTGAGCTTGCCGTCCTGCGGGAGAGGAGACGCACACACGAGGCGCAGGCAGCCAGCAGCCATGAGCAATCCCGGCCACCCGGCCTGGCCGGCAATAGCCAGCAGCGGGAACCCCCAACGCACTTCGCCTGCCAAGAAGCAGCTCGCCTGCCACCCGGGCTTCCCATGCGCCCTTCGCTCTCTCCGCCCCAGTTCCTCAACCGTCCAAGTGCCAGCGTGCCCACCACCCCGATGAGCCCCCGGGCCAGCGCCTCACCTTGAGCTCCCACACCTCGTTGCTGAGCGCGCCCACGAACTCGCTGTGGTGGCTGATCATGATGACGCCGCCCTCGAACTCCTTGATGGCCGCCGCCAGCGCGCCGAGCGAGTCGCGGTCCAGGTAGTTGGTGGGCTCGTCCAGCACCAGCATATGCGGGCAGTGCCACAGCGCCGCCGCCAGCACCAGCTTGACCTTCTGGCCGCCCGACAGGCCGCGGATGGCCGAGTGCGTGCCGAACTCGGGCTCCAGGCCGAAGTCCTGGTGGGAGAGGGGAGAGGGCGGGGAGGCGGAGGAGGTGAGGTAAGGGGAAGGCGTTTGGGTGCGTACGCGTGGCGAGGGTGCCGAGATGGGCTGGGCGTGGTGGGCTGTGATGCGGTGAGATGGCGCACGCAAGGCAGTGTCGGGGCTGGAGAGGATGGGGTCCTGTCCGTCCAGGCTCATGTCCGGGGGCCGGTTAGGTTTGGGCGGCCGCACGGATAATCTACTGAATGGCCGCGAGTGCGGTCGGTTTGGCGCC
>BDDC01000676.1:5060-23358 GCA_001662425.1 Chlamydomonas sphaeroides
CCATGTCACACATGTGTGGGGCATGCGTCGTGCGAGCCGTGCAGGCGGCGGTCGCGCCGCGCGCGCGCGGCTCACCGGGGCGCAAGCCACGACACGTGCTCATGCCGGCAACGTATGAATGCATTGCAGCACCACGGCATGTGCTGCGTGCTATCAATAAGCCTTGCTATCAACATGGTATCGATGTGTCGCATTGCAGAGGTCGCGCCCCCGGCCCCCCGGCCCGCGGCTCACCAGGGCGCCCGACGCGACACGTGCTCGTGCATGTAGCGTGCATGTATCACAACATCATATGTTATCAACACGTCTCATATAAAGTGAAACAAAATACAATAGCGGTCGTGCCCCCAGGCCGGCTCACCAGGGCGCCCGCCGTGCAGGGCACGGCGCCGCTGCCCCAGGGCGAGCCGAATGGGGGCGGCGGCGGCTGCGGCGGCGGCAGCAGCAGGTGCGGGCCCTGCGGCGAGGGATGGGTGGGGGGGGAGAGGGGGATGCGTGTGATGTGGAGGGGCAGGCGGCGCGGGCAAACTGTGCGCTGTGCAATTAGCTGCCGCAGCCAAGCAGGGGCTGGCGGGGTCAGGGTCGGTCCATGCACGAATATGGCGAGCGCGGTAGCGTATATCCATTGAAGCGAGCGGCACAGTGGAGACGGCTGGATGAAACAGTGAGCTGGATGCGACGCTGACGTGTCACCGCGCCACCTGGCTGGCGATGGCGGCCCAGGGTCACAGATCGCGGTGGTGGACCCGAAGGCGGTATGACACAAACAAAGTATCAAGCTATATGAAGATTTTATGATACTATTAGCATGAACATACTAAGAATATGGCGGCACCTGGCTGACGATGGCGGCCCAGGAGTACAGCTCAAGGTGGCGGGCCCGAGCGAACTAAATCACAAACAAAGTATGAAAGTTGTATAATAACACTACACTGATAACATCATCATAACACCATGACTACACTATGATGTGGCCGCACCTGGCTGGCGATGGTGGCCCAGGGGTACTCCTCGGGGAACAGCTCCAGGTGGCGGGCCGCGTCGGCCTCTGAGGCTGCGGGGGTTGGTTGGTTGGTTGGTTGGTTGGATAGGTCGGTCGGTTGGGCAGTGGGCGCCCCTCGGCGGCCTTGCCCGCCTTAGCCTGGCCAGCACCCTGCCCCTCCTGCCCCTCCTGCCCCTCCTGTCCCTGCTGCCCCTCCTGCCCCTCCTGTCCCTGCTGTCCCTGCTGCCCCTGCTGCCCCTGCTGCCCCTCCTGCCCCTCCTGCCCCTCCTATTCGCGCCTCTCTCAACCGGTTGCAGCGCCCATCACAAAACACACACGCTCTACCCCTCCCCCTCGTTCCCTTCCCCCCCTCTCCGCCTCCTCACCCAACGGCACGCCCAGGTGCAACGGGCCCCTGGCCGGCTGTTTCAAACCCGCCCTCCCAGCACGAAACACACACGCTCTACCCCTCCCCAGTTTCCATTTCCCCCTCCGCCCCCTCACCCGACGGCACGCCCAGGTGCGGCGCGTCCCTGGCCGGCAGCCCCACCAGCGGCTCCAGCGGCGGCAGCGGCGGCAGCAGCTGGGGGCACAGCAGCCACAGCGCCCGACTGGCTCGCTGCGGGAAGGGCAAGAGGAGAGAAGGAGAGGCAGCGGGAGACAGGGAGCAGGTTGAGCGCGAGCCAGAGGGTGGGGGCAAGGAGCCACCTAGCGCTGAGCAGCCTGTCCGCGCAGGTGAGCACCGCCCACCAGAGCTGCCAGCGTTTGCACTCGCGCCAGCCCCAGCAGCAGCCGCGCGCCCTCAAACATAGCGACGTATCGTACGACGTTACGTCACTTGTGGTTCACAAAGCCTCACCTTGAGCAGCTTGCGCTGCTCCGGGATGCGCGCCAGCACGCGCGCCATGCCCGGCAGCAGCCGCACGCTCACAGATACAACAGCATAGCGCAATGTAACCGCATAGTAGCTGCTTTGCAAACCTCACCTTCAGCAGCTTGCGCTGCTCCGGGATGCGCGCCAGCACGCGCGCCACGCCCAGCAGCAGCCGCGCGCCCTCGCCGCCGCCGCACAGCACCCAGGGGCCGCCGCGCGCCGTCGCCGCCGCCGAGTACGGGCCGGCGCCGCCGGGGCCGTACCCCGGCGATGGCGCGGGCCCGGCGGCGGCCGCGTACTGCGCAAACTCGTACTTGGCCAGGTTCTTGATGAGCTTGATGACCCAGCCGAAGACGGGCCAGTTGCCAAGGTAGGACACCAGCAGCTCCTGGCGCGGGCAGGGGCCCCATCCAGGGATGCGGTTGTTGCGGTTGATGCGGTTGATGCGGTTGATGCGGCTGATGCGGCTGATGCGGCTGATGCGGTTGATGCGGTTGATGCGGTTGATGCGGTTGATGCGGTTGGTGCGGTTGATGCGGTTGGTGCGTGCGTCACGGGGTGCAGAACACGCACGTGCGTTGCGTGGGCCGGCGCGACGGGCGAGGGGCCGACCCGGCGTCGCGTGCTCGGCGATGCCCTGAGCAGGGCCGCCAAGCCGCGCAAGCGCCCAAGGCGCGGCCGGCGCTGGATACACGTCAGTACGTGCCCCGCCATAAGATGTGGGCAGAACAACCGCACTAACTTCAGGGGGGGGACCCAAACCCTGCGGGCTGTGACAGATAGACCCTGGTTCCCAGCAGGCCCGCCGGCAGCACCGGCAGCAGGCCGACGCACTCAAGCTAATGACTCCAGCTGACATATAGATCAGTGCATAACGGAACGGAGCACACAGCATGCGACGGGCAAAGGCGTACCCATCCGTACCTGCAGCACCGGAAGCAGGCCGTCGCACTCGAGCTGTGCCGCACCCTGAGGCGCCCGGGCGGCACGGCGCCCGGAGGGAGGGGAGGGCGGCGAGAGGGGTAGGGCGCGAGGTGGGGAAAAGGGATGGGATGGGATGGGATGGGACGGGATGGGCTAGGCTGCGCCCTGGCTTCGCCTGCCGCTGTGGTCGCACACGTGCTGCTACGCACAGTTGCCGCTGCCGGCAAGGCCGGAGGCGGAGAGGGTCCACAGCACGACGGGAGCCTGCTGATGTGCGCTACGCATGTGATATGATGTGGAGCATTGGGTAGCATAGGGTGTAACAGTACATAACCAAATGCGTATTTGCTGTCGTC
Source organism: Chlamydomonas sphaeroides (assembly GCA_001662425.1). Taxonomy (NCBI): domain Eukaryota; kingdom Viridiplantae; phylum Chlorophyta; class Chlorophyceae; order Chlamydomonadales; family Chlamydomonadaceae; genus Chlamydomonas; species Chlamydomonas sphaeroides. The sequence continues at coordinate 8,197 of BDDC01000676.1, forward strand.
ATGTAGGCCATGGTCGTGCGCACCTTGTGCGACCTGCTGATGTGCGCCATCACCTCCACCAGCGGCCCCGCGGTGCAGCCGTCCCGCACGTGCAGGCCGCAGGCCGACAGCAGCAGCTGGCCGATGCCCTGGCGATGGGAGGGGAGGGGTGTGCGGTGCTGGGGTAGTTAGCGCGCTGGCTCGAGCCCGCTAGGCTGGCGCTGACGGTGGCGGTGATGGTGAAGGTGGAGGAGACGGTAAATGGGGCCATCCGGTGGGAGGAGAGGGGGAGGGGAGGCGGAGGGGGCATGCCAGGGATGTGTCCAGGAGTGTGTAATAGAAAGTAACACGATCCGCATCGAGGCGAGACGGTGGTACGTGGTGGGCGGCCGGGGGAACGGCATGGAGCGTGCTGGATGCACGTGCGACGTCTGACGCTAGGCTGCGGCCAGGGACATGCGGACCACGCCATGCCGGGCAGGAGGCCTCCATATGCCGGGCAAGAGGCCTCCTGATGCCGAGCACGTGCATGCTGACACACGACAGCACACATTACCTAGCTCTGAACACATGATCGACACCCGTCATGTAACACCAGCGCACACGGTCGCCGCCACACACTTTCCTTGGCCAGCGCGCCTAGTACCGTACAATTTACTCAGCACATCAGAACCACAACAAAACGGCCCAAGGTTTTCCCGGGAAGTCAGACGTCATGCAGCACCAGCGCACACATGGTCTCCCCCGCACCATTCATGTATGACTCACTCACACCGAAGCACGCACGGTCGGCCCCGCACCTTTTCCTTGGCCAGCGCGCCCTGCGTCACGGTGCTGGTGGCGGCGGCGGTGGCCAGCACCCGCGCGGCGGGGCCCGCCAGCGGCGGCAGGTGGGGCGCGGCCTTTAGGTGGCGCAGCACCAGCTTGAGGCCGCCCTGGGGGCAGGGAGATGGGCGGGTGGGTGGGTGGAGCGGGAGGGGGCGGCGGGAGGGGACAGGGGGCGGTGAGGGGCGGTGGGGAAGGAGGGAGGAGTAGGTGGGAGGTCAGGGGACACGGCGACACTGGGCAAGCGGCCGAGGCGTGACACGTTTGGGCAGCACCGGCACGAGGCCGTGGTCAGGGGCCCAGGTCGCCCCCTCCCCACCGCCCCAGCATGGCAGCCTAATGCCGCAGGCTTCGTGCTTTCAATCAATGCGCCCCAACAGCTCGATGCGTCCCAACGGCGCGGCAGCCAGTGCGGCCAGCGGCGCTTGATGCGCGTTGCGGTGCCAGCAAAAGGCCGCCGCAACGCCCATGGGGGACGCGACGGCGCCCACACAGCAAGACGGGGCAGCGCAGGTCCCACGGCCCCGCCGGTGGAGCCGCGGGGCGCCCGAACGCCAGCCCGCCAGCGGCAGCGCTGCAGCTCTGGCCGGCTGCACTCGAGCCGTGTCCCCGCGCTGCTGCTGCAACCCGGGTCCGGCGGCCGTCCGGTCGGCCGGAGAGCCTGGCCCGGCCCGGCGCAGGGCCGCTGGGCTACCGTGGAGGTCCGCAACCGACCAGACCAGCCGGTCTGCAAGAGGGCTCCGCCAGCAGCCTGCGCTGTGCGCCCCAGTGGCGGAAGCGCCGCAGGTGGCACACAGCCGGGGCGCGGGGTGTACCGGCGGAGGAGGCCGCGATCGCGCGCAGCGCGCAGCGCAGCGGGGCGCCCGCCGCAGGGCCTCAGGGGCCGCGGGCTCGTCAGCGCCCGCAGCCCAGCGGGCGGGCGGGGCACTGGAGCTGCCACCCTTCGCTGGGAGCCCAGCGGGGCGCGCAGCGCAGGGACGCACGGCCACGCGCACGGCCACACGCGTGCAGGGCGCCCGCAGGTCTGGCGCTGGCGCTGGCCGCCATCGGCCTCCATCGGCCAACGGGCGCGGGCGGGCGGCGGCCCCGCTTAGCCACGCCTGCCGCTGCGATGCCGCGCTGCCACCGCAATCATGTGCCGCGCTGCCGGGCAAGGCACCCAGCAGCAGCGCCTCCGCCAAGGAGCTGCACAACCAGCCCCGGGCGGGCGGCGGCCGCTGGCTCCTGGCCACGTGCCGCGTGCACCTCCCAGCAGGGCGCCTCCTACCGCCGGCGCTGACGCCGCCGGCCGTGCCGCGCTGCCGGGAGGGCCCATGCACCTCCTCCGCCATGGGCCTGCTGCACGCTCAGCGCCGGCGCCTGCCTGCCTCCGACTGGCGCCACCGGTCCCGTGGCGCCCGGCGGAGGGCCGGGCGGGCCGCGACCGGGCAGCTGGGGGCTGGGAGCCAAGGCACGCTGAGGACCGCGATCGTGGCCTCGCGGCACCCGACCCACTTCACGCCGCACCTCGCCGCGCACCCGAGAGCGCCGCCTGCAGGTTGCAGCGCGGCCCCTTCACGACCGACGGCAGCCCAGAAATCCAGACCCCCTCCCTTGAAACCCCAGCCCTTCAACCCCGTACCATCCACCCGTCATGGCACACGGGCCTCCGCACCTCCAGGCGCAGGATGGTGCCGGCCTGTGGGCTGAGCGATATGGAGTCCTCCAGCACCTTCATGGCGGCGTTGACCTGCTCGGGGGGTGGGGGGCGGCGCGAGTGAGGAGACGCATGCGATGAGGCGCAGGCAGCTGGGGGCCAAGGCACGGTTGCGGTGAGGCGCAGGCAGCTGGGGGCTGGGAGCCAAGGCACGGCTGCCAGGGCGTGTCGGGTTGCAGTGCCGGGCGGCCAGTGGGGCAGGGGGAGCGGTTGGGGAGGAGGGGGAGGGGTCGGACGGCGTCAGGGAGCCGGCGGCGCGGGCGCGTCCGGGTGCAGGTCCAGGCAGCCGGGTCGCCGTGCTGTGGGACTCGGGGCCGCGAGGACCGGCACGGGCCTGGGCAAGGGGAGCCTTGGGCCGTGGCCGCAAGGCGGCGGCACTCCAGTGGCCCCTGCCACAGACAAGCTGCAGGTGGCTTAGGGCCTGAGAGGGCAGGGGTTGCGGCCGGGCTGCGAGGGCGGGGCCGGCCACCCCACGCCAGCCTGGCGGCACAGTCCCGGTCCAGCGGCCGCGGGCCGGCCCCCACGCACCGCCTCCTGCGCCTGGCATGCCGCCAGGAAGCCGAGCACCTCCTGCACCACCGCCACGACGGTCGCGTCGCCCTTGCCTGCGGGCGCGATGTGCAGCGCAGCGTGGCGACCGGCAAGATGAGAAAGGGAGACATGCTGGGGTAGCGTTGGCACGGCGCCGCGTCTTCTTCGCGTACCTGGCTTCAGGACTCTTATGGTGTCGGACAGGGTCTTTAGCCGGCTAAAGACAACCTCGTTGGCCTCGAAGCCCTGCGCGGCGAGACATGTTGCGGGCTCGCATGCCGGCTCGGCTGCGACGGGGTGCAAGCTTCAGCCGGCTTACGCTCATGATTGCCAGCTCCGCCTTGTGAAGGCTGTGAAGTCAGCTGCCAGACCGCGCCTCAGCTGTTTCCGGTCATTGGCGAAGGTGTTTGTAGTGCAGCAGCGCACATCATCGCCGAAGAGTTAGGTGTTCACAGACTATGACAGGTTACGCGACAGTTGCTGGAACAGTGCAGCATGCACGCTCGCCGTGGCCGCATCAACTTGGGTCAAGACCGGCTGTCAGCTGCGGCGCGTAAGAGGATACTGCATATGAGGCTCGGTGTATGGGCTTGAGGCTGCTAGGCACCATGTGCGAGGGGCACACCCTTCGGTCATCGAAATTACTGACCCCGAGGCGGGGGGGTAGCGCGGGGTTCGTGCGTGTTCGCCCGAATGTGCCCACCGAGCAGAACTCTACCGCAAACCTGCCCTTGTTGACAGTCGTTCGCACGTGATCCTGTCCTCCTCGCCATCTTGCACGTTCGCCGCGCGACCGATCGGCGCTTGACTTCTGCGCTGCACGTCAACAGTAAACCAACACCGCTGCGTCTGAGCATGCACCATAGCTAATCTCTGCACATCTTAAAACCAGCTTGCGCGCCGCGGCACGGCCGCCACCTGCGCCATGGCGCGCTCGCAGCCAATCCTATTCGAGGACGTGTTCGATGTGCTGGACAAGGACCCCGATGGCAAGAAGTTTGACAACGGTGAGCCGCGGTCAACACACGACCCCTCGAGTATCCTGCCCCTCCCCTCGATGGCCGCGACTCCCATCCGCCCCTTCCAACGCGGGCGCGCAGCTTCACGCCCCGTGTTTCTTCGCACCGTACCCTATGTGAAGTATGCCCCGAATCCCAACGGGGCGCTTGGCGGGGGGGCGTGCTCCTTACGCGCCCGCGCCCTATGAGCCCCGCCGAACCCGCTTCGTCCCGCAACCGCACGCTCGCCGCCTGCTCCTCCCCCCCTGCCCTCGCCGCTCCACGCGCCCCCTAGCTTCCCATTCCGCACCCCTCGCAATCCCCCAGTTTGTGTGCCACAGCGACCTGCACCTCTCCGGCCTCGCCCCACTGCCAGCCCGCTCGCAGCCTGCTCCTCGCCCTGCTGCTGCCTCACGCCTGCCTGCATCCCCGTCCCCATCCCCTCCCGTCCCCTCCCCAGTCTCGCGCTTCGTGTGCCACTCCGACCTCTACGAGATGGACCTGCACATAGACATCAACGTCGAGCTCTTCCCGCTGCAGGTGCGGCCGCGCCCGCGCTCGAGGCGACAGCGGTGCGCAACGCCGCGATGGGGCCCGTGGTGTGCCCGAGCTCAGCCGCGCCGTGCTCGGGCTGCAGCGCCAGCATCAGGCGGCATGCATACACACACACAGGGCGTCAGGGCGTCGCGTGTCGGGTATATGTTGATCATTATGGACACACACACGGAGGCGGCGCTGGCCTTCGTTTCCCGCGCTGGTGCGCCTGGACGCCCATCCCGGCGTGCTTGCTTGCTACGCACGACCCATACCCTGGGTATGGGTCGTCCCATACCCTGGGTATGGGTCGTGCGTAGCCCAATGCATAGCCCAACATATGTTGGCCCAACACCCTGGCGTCCATGAGGGGCCGCTGCAGGGGCTGCCTCAGGGGCCGCTGCAGGGGCTGCCTCAGGGGCTGCCTCAGGGGCCGCTGCAGGGGCTGCCTCAGGGGCTGCCTCAGGGGCTGCCTACGGGGCTGCCTACGGGGCTGCCTCAGGGGCTGCCTCAGGGGCCGCTGCAGGGGCTGCCTCAGGGGCCGCTGCAGGGGCTGCCTCAAGGGCCGCTGCAGGGGCTGCCTCAGGGGCTGCCTCAGGGGCTGCCTCAGGGGCTGCCTCAGGGGCTGCCTCAGGGGCTGCCTTAGGGGCTGCCTCACGGGCCGCTGCAGGGGCTGCCTCAGGGGCTGCCTCAGGGGCTGCCTCAGGGGCCGCTGCAGGGGCTGCCGCAGGGGCCGTCCGCGCCTAAACGGGCACCGCAGGCGTCGGCGCAGTCCGCCGACGCTCACGAGGACACGGGGCCAAGGCGTGAACCGCGGACCGTCAACCCTGTGCCCATCAACCCTGGCGCGTGGTGTGGATATTGAGCCCGCACCTGCACGGGTCGCGCAGGCGCCGCCGGGCACGCACCCAGCCGGTGGGCAGTGCGGATCCCGGGGCCGACGGCCGGCCTGCCCACCGGGGCCATCGCGCCCCCGCAGCCCACGCGCGCCTGGCCTCGGGCGGGCATGTCGGTCGCCGAGCCCGCGCCGAGCCCACCGGGGCATTCTGCTAGCGCCGAGGGGACAATGGGACACCGGGACACCGGACACCGGGACACCGGACACCGGACACCGGGACACCGTGCCCCACATGCGCAAGGGCATGGCCTGAGCCAGGCGTGTTGGTCGCCCGCTTGCGAGCCGCACGCAGCGCATGGGATGGGGCTCGGGGCGCCCGCGCCTGGCCTGGCTGAGCGCGGGCCGGGCCTCAGCCTGGAGCCGGGCCTGCCGTTCTCCGCCCGGACGTCGCACGTGCTGGTGGTCTTCATGCGCGCATGGAGAGGCTGCCGCGCCGGGACCAGCAGGGGCTGCGGGTCCCGCCGGGGCGCCGGTCCCGGGGGGGGGGGCTGTGCCGGGCCGCAGGGCTGCCGGGCTGCCGCAGACGGTGCTGGTCTGACGGCGTGGCGGAAGCGGGCGGCCCCACCCCGCCGTGTGCCCGGCCCCCCGCGCTGCGCCGCGGCCGAGTGCTGCCGTGGCGCTCTTGTGGACGACGCCGGCTCACGTGTGTGTTTGCGCTCCCCTTCCTCCCCCTCCACTCCCTCCCCCGGCCCCGCCCCGACCCCCAGCGCAACGAAGAGTCCAGCCGCGTGCTGCTCGCGCGGACCGTGGGGCTGCCGTCCATGCCGGCTCGTGTGTGTGCTTACCCCTCCCTCGCCCCCTCGTTTCCCCGACCCCCAGCGCAATGACAAGTTCAGCCTGGTGCTGGCGTGGACGCTGAACCTGGACGCCACGCCCGGCAGCGAAAAGTATGATGCGGTGAGAGCGGCCGAGGGCCTGCGGCCTTGCAGCGGCCTTGCTGCGGCCGAGGGCCTGCGGCCTTGCAGCGGCCTTGCAGCGGCCTTGTAGCGGCCTTGTAGCGGCCTTGTAGCGGCCTTGTAGCGGCCTTGTAGCGGCCTTGCAGCGGCCGCCTGCAGGGACGCCGCGAGCTGCTGCCTGCACGGGAGCCGGTGCTGTGGGTCGGCCGGCCGGCCGGCCGGCCGGCGGAGCCCAGCAGCAGCCTCTGCTGTGAGCGATTCGCGGAGCAGACAGGGACGGGCGCGTGCCGTACTTCGGTCGTGTACGGCGCCCCCGCACCCACATGGCGCACCCCGTGCCGGGAGCGGCGGCCACGAACCCTATCCAACCCCCCTGCTGTTCCCCCCGGGCCCCCGCCCGCAGGAGTTCCCCACCATCAGCGGCCGGCGCACGCTCATGGACAACTACGACTACGTCATGCACGGCAAGGTGTTCAAGTACAAGGACAACAACATGAAGGTGCATCCTGATAATGGGATGATGGTGTTATTTACAGATCATCTACATGCATGATCATGTTTACATGTGGCACAGTGTGCATGCATGACATGCTACGCATGCTGCCGGCTCCTTGCAGGTTGTGCATCTGCGCTTACATTACCTACATCAAGTGTTGCGTATCATGCACGCAATGCTCCCGCGCCCACACCCATGTTTGGCCCTCCCGTGCCCCCTCTTCCTGCTTCCCGCAGGTCGAGGTGTTCGTGTCCTTCGGCGGCCTGCTCATGAAGCTGGCGGGCGACCCCGCCAAGCTGGAGCCCATCGAGGTGGACAACAACGTGTACCTGCTGCTGAAGAAGCTGTGAGGGTGCTGCGGCAGAAAACTGGGGGAAGCTGGGGGAGAAAGCTCGCTGGAAGCTGGGGCGCCGGAGTTGGGGGAAGCAAGGAGCGAGGGTGTGCGGGCTCGGGGGAGGAAGCTGGGGCGCCGCAGGTTGGGAGAGGAGGGAGGCTGTGTGGGCTCGGGAGTCACTCGAAAAGGAACCCTGGGCGGCGGGGGCTAGGGCGGAGGCGGGGCTGAGGTGGCGGGCGCTCGGGCGGAGGCCGGGGGCCGAAGTCGCTAGCGCGAGACGGCATGGCAAGAGGGGTGGGGCTGCCGGGTGAGGCGAGCTGTGCTGTGCAGTCCCCTCGCGGGCGATGGCTGGGCGCGCTGTGGATGGCGCTTTGCAGCCGGCGGGATGGTCCTGTGGAACCGCTAGATGTTGCTGGCAGGGTGGCTTGGGCGGCTGCAGCGCATCGGCTGTGCGGCAGGGGCTGTGGCAAGATGTATGGCGGAGGGCCACCCGTGAAGTGCCAAACCGAGTGCACGGCGCCATGGGCAGCTCTGGCAGGGCAGCAGCAGGCGGGGTGCGCGTGATGGGCGCGCGTCCTAGGCCGAGGGCCCGAGGGGAGTGCGGACGGAGCGGTCGGCGGCGTGTGCTGCAATGTGCACGTTCTGGCCGGCCGGCGGGGCCGATCCACGGCCTTGCAAACGATGACATGGGTCGGTCAGGTGGCCCTGGGACGGGGCCCGACCGATGGCCCTATCGGTCAGGGGAAAGAAAGATAGCGTCCCCGGCTACACTTGATTGCAACACCCATGCTCCGACCCACTGGTTGATCAACACCGCTGGTTAGTTGATCGGGTGGCCCCACAGCGCGCACCGATCACAGGGGTTTGGGCAGGTCCCCGAAGTAAGTCAGGAACACATTGACGTTGAGGGACGCAGTGCAAGTAAGCGGTGCGCAGAAGGGTGGGAAGTGCACCGAAGACGGTGCGTTGCGGGAGGGGGCGCAGAGGCCGCGGCGGCGGGGGTGATAGGGAAAAGCGGCGGCTATGGAGGCGCGTGGCGCGCTGTGCTCACCAACACAAGCCTTGGTGGTCGCGTTGAAGTCGTAGCCAGCCTTGCAGGTGCAGCGGTAGCCGGTGGTGGCGATGGCGCCGTTGACGAGTGTGCCGATGACCTGTTGGCGCAGGTCATCGCAGAATTGCCGCAGGGGCTGGTTTTGTTGGCGCACCTAGGGGGGACAGAAGCAGACGGAGGGCGAGGGGCCAACTGCGGTGTTAGCAGCTCGTTTAATCAACGGACGGCGCCCGCTTCCCGCTCCCCCGCCGCTCGGTTTGAGGGCAGGGGAGTGAGGAAGATGGTGCGGGGCCAGTAGCTGCTGTGTGCTGATGTGGCAAAGCTGCGCTGCCGGTGCGCGGCGCACATACATTGGCCAAGCGCACATCTGCAAAGGACTGCCTGCGGCTCGAGTGCTCTGGCCCGACCCGGCTGTCGGCTAATGAAGACGTACATTATTTTGGCGGCTGTCGGCCGGCACTGCCGGCCGCTCGCTTACTGGGCAGCCTCGAGTACTGGCCCAACCCGGTAATCGCGTTGCCAACAACCAGTCCACCGTAATTCGCCCAGAGCGATGGCGTGCAGCCAGGACGCCGGCGCCCGCCAGCCTCGGTCCCCGATGCTATGTGAACCCGACCCATGCGCGGCACCGACCTGTCAAGAAGAAGACCAAGAACCCCACGAGAAGATAACGGAAGCATAGAAGCGAGAGCGAGGCGGAGCGCTGAGCAAATTGTCTACACCGGCGAGGGGTAGGGAGCGGGAGGCAAAGTGAGGCACCAGCGACTGAGCGTGACGGCAGCACGGAAGGCAGCTTATGGTTCACAAGGGGACCAAGGCTGGCGGCGGGCAGGCGTAGGCAGGCAGCGGAGCGGTAAAACTGGTCAGCTGTACGACGGACCCCTGCATGGGAGCCGGGCGGAGGAGCGGAGAAGTTCCGCGCTAGAGAACCTCAGCGTCAGCGAACCGGCCTGCACGGGGGCGCGCAGGCAGAGGCGGCCGGGCAGGCAAAGTGCATGGGGAGTGAGGGGAGGGGGCAGAGGCGGGAACGGGCCATGTGCAGGGGGGCGGCGGGGATGACGGCTCCGGGCGTAGCAGCGTGCGTAGCGGCATGCCGGCGACACCCTGCTTGGGCATTGCCTGCGACACCGCGAGCTGCGGCGCGCCGTTGCATAGCTTGCCATAGGCAGCACGCTCTGGCGCGCGCGCGACAACTAATGCTGAGGGTCGGGATGCTGACGACGCCGGCGCCGCCGCTACCTATGGCGCCGCGGCCGCCGACAGAGCAGGGGGCCACTGCCTGGCAGATGCAGCGTGGGGGCTTGGCGACGCCGCGCGTATAAGCTAAGTTTGGGCGTGACGTCTGTGGCAGCAAGGATACATAGTGCCCGTTGATTTCGGCGTGCTTTCATCTCTCACAACATAACAATGAGAAGACAAGGCAGAGAGCGCAAGGCGGTGCGAAGGCGCCACGCGCTCACTCACGGCTTCTGTGCGCCCTGCCGCGGCGCGGGCGAGTGGAGTTGTCGGGGTGTTGTCCTAGCAAGTTGAGCCTGTCGACCCGCTTCTAGCGAGCACTTCCAGCTCGCCCTTCAGGCCGTCACGGCAGCAAGCCCTACCTACCTCCACATGGCTACGATTTCCCTGCTGGTCTGAAATCGACAACCGACCCTTCGACTGTCGTGCCCGCATTCTCTGGTCAGCCGCAGCCCAGTGTAGAACCGTACATGGCCTGGATCATGTCGATGCGTCGACAGATATGCTTGATAGATTCGATTAACCCATCCAACAATAGATGCGAGGATTGCTGGTGGCAACAGGTGGCTTCAGTGTTTCGTGTGCACGTGCCGCATTGAGGACAGAGGTAGGTGTGTGGGGTGGTGCTGGGAGGGGAAAGACCGTGGGGGCGGGGCGGTGTGTGTGCGTGTGCGTGTGCAAGGTTACGGCGAGAGAATTCTCCGTATGGGAAACCCACAGAGGAACAGAACGCTTACAGTTACGGTCGCATTAACGAGCGTACGAGCATTCTGAAAGCTGCCGTTTCAACAGAGCAGCGCACATAGGTAGGCGAATCGCCTCTAAGTACGCCGCGCTCGCTTCTCCGTGCCTTAACGGAACAAACATTTAATATCTCTCACGGCACACAAGTTGCAGTGGCATACCGTGCGCTGCTGGGACACAGTCAAGTCAAAGTCGACATGGCCTCGGCTCCCACCGCGATAGCGGGCGCACTATGTTCGGCTGCAGTTATCGGTGCAAAGTCGGGGTAAGCGATAAGCGACTGCATTTGCGCAGTTGGCCCGAACGTGCATGCCTGAGCACGGGCTGATATTGTCGATCCCCGTTTCGCGTAGCACTCTCTACTGGGAGAATGTCGCTGCCAGGCAGGCTCAGGTGAGTTGATATCTCCGGCCGGGTCGCGGTTTTAGCCCATGGCGAGGCCGCCAAACATCTTTATGCCTCCGATCATCCCTCCAAGGGGGCTGCAATTGACCTGAAGAGCGAGCTGGTCACTCGAGACCCGCTCAGCGATGTCGGAATTCTCGGGAAGCGGCAACATGAAGAAACGACAGCCTCGCTCAACTCGGCCGCTATTGCGCGCACGCTGGAGCGCTACCTTCCCGGCAGTCTTGCTTCATGCCTAATACACAAGCTGCAGCCGCAGTTGTCCTCCGGTACAGCAGAGGTGCGCTACTTAACCGTACGCCATCCCCCGGCGCGCGTCGCGTTGCGGTACACACCAAACGCGATGCAATTAATGTCCCTAAAGCTCCATCCAAACTGCGCCCGTGACAAGGCCGTCTCGTTATACCCTCCCTCGCCACGTCTCAGACTTCCTTTGTCACCCTCGCGCCGGCGCGCAGGCCCAGGCGTGGTCGCTGGTGCTCCTGCCGCGCCACAACAGCAGCGGCAGCCGCGGCAGCACCAGCAACCGCAGCCCCTCTCAAGGTGCACAGCAGCTCGTTCCGGCTGTGGGCTGCGGCATCATTGCCTGCGGCGCCCACCACACGGCCGGCAGCACCGGCGTCGGCGCCAGCCCCTTTGTCGCCGCCGGCAGCCACTCCTCGCCTTTGTCATTGACGTCGGCGGCGCTGCTGCCAGCGCCACTGCACCAGAGCCTCAGCCTGCTGCCGGAGGAGCTGGTGGCGCTGGCGACGCACGGCGACGCGGCGCGACAGCACATCTTCATCAGCGACGCGCTGGGGCTGGAAGCACTCGAGCTGGGCAGCTTCCTGTCCGGCCTGTCGCTGGGCCTAGCCAGCCAAGAGGACAGCGGCGGCGACGGCGGCGGCGGCATGTCGCCGTACATGTTCGATGTGATTGATGCGCTGGCGTCGTCGCTAGGCGGCGCTTTCAGCAGCGGCGACGCCGCAAGGGAGCTGTCGCACGTCTCTCTCGGCACAGACACATACGCCGGCAGCGCCGCCGCCGGGCCCCGCGCCGGATCCGCCGCCGACCAACCCGCCGCCGCCGGCCGCAATCGCGGGCCTAGCGCTTGTCTCTCCGACAGCTTTGGATCTCTCAATGGCGCCACGATGTTCCACGCCGCTGCTGGCGCCGCCGCCGCCGCCGTCGCCGCCGCCCGTGACCCGCCGGTCCCCATCGGCGGCGGCACAACCGCCGCAGCCGTTGCCGCCGCCACTGACTCTGTGCCGACCCGGGCGGTGGGCGCGCCCCACGCTACCTGGAGCGACCAGATGGCCCGTGTCGATGGGGTGGCGCTGCCGCCTGTGGCTGCCCACGCCATGTCTGCAACGCGCGGCCCGTCAGCAGCGGCGCCGGGCTCGTCAGCAGTGCCCGGCCGCACTCTGGCGCCGGCGCCGGCGCCAGCGGCGGTGGCCGAGGGCGAACCGCCGTCACCCTTCACCACAGCGGCGGCGGCCTCGGGCGGCGCGCCGTTCCTACCGCCATTCACGGCGGCGGCGCTCATGGCGGGGGCAGCGGCGGTGCCGGCCGCGGCCGTTGGCGGCGCTGCCATCGCGGGCCCCAGCCGCGCTGCCGCTGGGGGCGGCGGCGGCGCCCTGGCTGGCATCGCGGGCAGCAGCAGCGGCGCGTTGTCAGGCCAGCGGCGCCCCGGCGCTGCCGCAGCATTCCTGTACCAGGTGCGTGTTGGGGGCATTATACCTGCAGGCCATGGGTGCCACGGTGTCGATCATGTTGTCGATCCAGGCGTTGATCCTGGTAGTGATACCATGACGCGGGCGAGAGCAGCAGCGCGAAGGGCAACGGCTCGACGGCAAACTCGTGGCCTCGCACCCTGTCATATATTCGCACCCTGTCGTATCCTCGTGCCCTGTCATATCCGTGCAACCTGTCATACCCTCGTGCCCTGTCTTATCCGTGCACCCTGTCGTATCCTCGTACCCTGTCACATCCTCGCAACCTGTCGTGCCCTCGCTGCTGCCCGTGTTCCCGTCCGGCAGGTGTCACTCAGCCTTATGGCCCTGGACCCAGGAGCCGACCTGCTGCGAGACGCGTCCGAGGGCGATGCGGCACCAGGACCCGCAGCCGCAGTCGGCGCCAGCCTGGCAGCGGCCGCGGTGGCGGCAAGCCAGCAGCGGCGGGTTGTGGGACCGGCCGCAACGGGTGGCGGCGCCTCCTGGCTCCGACCGGAGCCGCTCCTACTGCTGCAGATGGCGCCGGTTGCTAGTGCGGGCGCGGGTGCGGGCGCGGGCGCGGGTATGGGCGTGGGCGCGACGCCGGCGGCGGCCGTCACGGGGCTGTGGCGGGCGCTCCTGGAGGAGCGGCGGCGGAACAGCGAGCTGGCGGCGGCGCTGGTGGCGGCACAGGCGGCGGCTACGACGGCCGCGGCGGCGGCGGCGGGTGGGCGACAGCATCGTGCTGACGATGATGTCGGGGCCGCACAGGTCACGCGCAGCGACAACCAGGAAACCAGGCCGCGGCCGCAGGCGGCGCCGCTGCCAAGGCCGCCGGTGGCGGCACCCCTGCCGCGGCAGTGATTGCGCATCGCCTGGTGGTCGGGAGGGCCATCGTCTGAGGGCGGCGGCAGGACAGCGCGTGTGGGCTTGACAAGGACCGGCTCTGTCAAAGCACAGCAAGCAAGAGCTGAGAGCTGCAACAGAAGGCCTTCGGACCCGCGTTACAGTGAACGTCGACGAGGAAGGCTTCATTACAAATGACCGGCCGGCTGGCTGGATCTGCCGCGATGCGGCGCCGTGCGAAGATGTTTCGGAACAGTGCTCGTACGACATGCCACGCAAGGGGCATGCGTGAGGTATAAGGTCGCGTACCGGCGGACGCACAGCAGAGGCGGCGGCGGGAGGGCTGGCGCACCGTCGTGAGGGCGGTGGGCGAGCACGCGCTTTGCGGACGGCGGCGTGCGTTGGGTCGCGCCGCGGCCGCTGAGTTGCTTTGGGGGTGCACGAGCTTTACGGACGGCGGCGGCAGCGGCGGCGGTGGCGCGCGCGCGTTCTTACAGTGGTGGGCGAGTTGGGTGCGCACTCATGAAGCACGGGAGCGGCGGCGCGCGGGGGAATGCTCCGGGGCACCATCCGGCCACCCGCCTGGGCTGACCGGCGCGGTTGTCGTACGGTGCTGTGTCCGCCGTACGGTCGCCGTACCGTGCCGTACACAATTGCGGTGCAGCGGCAATTACCGTTTTGCGCGCCGGTGCGCGGCTGCGGGGCCAGGACGCATCGGTCGGTCGGTGGACGCCCTGCCCTTCCCTTCCCTGCCTGACCATTGTTCATGTCATATCATCGTGGGTCTCTATTGTCACGTCATGTACGTGGGTCTTCACGTGTGTGCGTGGGTGTTCATACAAGCTGCCGGGTGGGTTATCAGTGCCTGTGGCGCGCCTGTACTGGATGAAATCATCAATGCAGGTGCGGACGCCGTGTCGCTTGGCGCAGGACGGCGAGGGTAGGGGCAGGGCTTCCAATGATGGCCACGCAGCACGTCAAGTGCGGCGGGCGAGGGGCAGGGCTGCGAGTGCGCAGGAGGGTGCGTGGTGGTGGGCCCCAAACCGGAGGCAGCGGGTGCCTTGGCCTGGCACCGCCGCCCGCATGTTGTGGCTCGGGCCAGGCGCCTGGGCTCGGGACAGGCGCGGCACAGGGCCTGCGGCCAACCCCGCCGCCGCCGCCGCCGCCGCGGCCGCTTGCTTGCTGCTGAAGCGCTTGACGGCGGGGAGCCCGTTTGTGCACTCTTGGGCGTTGGGGGCTGGCTTGAATGCTGGGACCTGGGGGCGGTCGGATGGCGGTGGCATGGCGATATGGTGGAGGCGGCTGCACTGGCAGGGAGGTGGGGATGGGAGGACTATGTCGGCGGCCGGAAGCTTCCTGCCGCCGACATAGGCGGTGAGCCGGTGCGGGCTGCGGCACACGTGATGGCGGGCAGCCCTCGTGCGCACCCTGAGGCTTGAGGGACTGTGTTGGCGGCCTGACGGCGGTCTGCGTGCTGTGTGGCGTGGCTCGCCCGGCGATGTGGCGGCGCCGGCAGGGCAAAGGGACCCCTCCTTGGCATTATTGGGTGTCCGGTAGCGCACGGGCGGCGGGCGCCCTGGGGCTTGGGCGGGAGCGCAGGGCGTGTGGAGGCACGTGGGATTGCAGGCGCGGCCAAGGGGCCGTCGCACAGCCCACGTGGCGCCCCTGCGTGGAGCGGGTGCGAGCATGTGACGGATTGCGGCTGTGCGGTAGCCCTCCTACCCGACTGCCGGCCGAGGTGATGTCCCTGCAGCCGTCGTACCTGGTTTGACACGCACTGTGTGCGTGCTTGGGTTTGCAGGGCTTGGAGGGCTTGGAGGGCTTGAAGGGCTTGAAGGGCTTGGATGACTTTGAGATAGGGCTTGGAGGGCTTGGAGGCAGGGCTTGGAGGGCTTGGAGGGCTTGGAGGCAGGGCTCGGAGGGCTTGGAGGACTTGGAGGCAGGGCTTGGAGGGCTTGGAGGCAGGGCTTGGAGGGCTTGGAGGGCTTGGAGGGCTTGGAGG
>BDDC01000676.1:23789-33868 GCA_001662425.1 Chlamydomonas sphaeroides
TGTAGGGCTTGAAGGCAGGGCTTGGAGGCAGGGCTTGGAGGCATGGCTTGGTGGGCTTGGAGGGCTTACAGGACATGCAGGACTGTGCTGCGGCCTGCCTGTGCGAGGAGGCGGTGACGTGGGTGGGTGCGAGAGGGCAGGTGCGGTGGTGCGGGGGCGAGGTATGCTGCGCCCGGATGCGCGGGGGCGGCCGCCGGAGGCTCTGGGTGCCGTACGTAGGCGCTTGACGTGCCGCAGGTGCTCGGGGGCTTGGTTTGGTGGGCCCCCGCTTGGGGGCAGGTGCGGGCGCGCCTCAAGACTGCGCACAACTTGAGGGACTTTGGCAGGGCGTGCGTCCTGTCGGTGGGGTGCACGCGCGCACATTCGTGTTTATTTTTACGGCAAGCAGTTTTGCAGCCCTGGGTTAATGACGCGTGTTTGTGTGTGTTCAGTGATGATATGGAACATGCAATGGTAAGTAACACAGAACCCTACACGCGGCATAGCACGCCCCGGGTGGTGTAGCGCGTCGGCTGTGCGCAGAGGGAATGCGGTCTAATGCACCAGCTACAGTGCGGAAGCGAAGCCCGGCGCCACCCAGAAGGAACCCGATTCCCAGCCCAGCCCGCAAACCATGACGTGAATTACCTAATGAGAATGGTCGCGAGTGTCGTAGTGCTAAGTAGCGGTCAGGCGCGGCACCCGCCGACACGCGCGCTACTTACCCCATGCTAACACCGCAACTCGGCCCCGGCACAGCACCCCCTCATATCAACGCGTAGACGTACCTACGAAACAGGCAGGCACCACCGGCAGCAGGGGCAGAAGGCACACGGCATAAGCGGTTACCAAACAAAGCCGGCGCACCGTGAAGCGGTGCACCAGGGGCAGGAAGCGAGCACGCCACACGCTACACGTGTAGGCTGTCGGCGGGTGCTGCGATGCGTCTGTGGAGGGAGAGAGTGGGGCGGGGCCAGGGGCGTGGCACAGGGGGAGGAGAACTACGACAGCATGGAGGGCCATGGCGTGCGTGAGCGCGGGCGTGTGTGATGCCGGCGGCGGGCGGACTCGTAAGAGTTCCCTGCTCGCCGCCACGCGTGGCCCCCACCGCGGCGCTGGGGGGGGGTCAGGCCGCAGTGCGTGCCATGGCGGGTGCAGGGCTCACGGCCCGTCGGCAGGCATGGCCCGAGGGGCCGGCGGGTCGCGGTAAAACAGAAGAACGACGTCAACAACGCGGTGGGCGCGGTCCGGCCCAGTGGCTGTGGGGCCACGTACGCCCGCGGTCGCCCAGCCGTGCCCCTGTCCGCATGTCCGTTAGCCGGCTGCCGGCGCGTGGATGTGAGATGCACAGGGCGCCTATCCAGTCGCCGCGCGCTCAGGCGTGCAACCACGGCCGCGGATGCTGTGGATGTTGACGACACCAGCGCCGCCGTTAATGTCGCCCTCGCGGTCTGTAGCGCAACCGTGGATCGCCGCCGGGCAGCCGTGCGTGTCGCGGGGGCTTAGGCGACACCGCGCGCGCCCGGAAGCCCATCGCGCAGCGGCGCGTCGGCACCGCCCTGTTTGGCCGGCACCGTCTACAACCCGACGAAGCTGCGGCACCGTCTACAACCCGACGAAGCTGCGGCGCGCTGATGCGGAGATCGCAAGCGGCAGTGCGCTCTGGCGCCGGGCCGCTGCTGCTGGCTGTAGGGGCGCCGCCGCCCCTGTTGACCGGCCGGCCGGCCGTAGAGCTGGGAGGCGCTGCCTGCCAGGCGTGGCGCGGGGGCTCAGGCGACGCCGCGCCCGAAAGCCCAGCGCGCAGTGGACTCCACTGGCTAGGTTGTAGTAGCATCAAACGTGTCGTAACCTCGGGCGCAAGTAGTTCTATGAGGAGCCGGTCCCCGGCTGGGTACGGGCTGGGCACGCGAGTACGATTCGGTGACCGGCCCGTGTGCCGTGCCCCCAGAAGCGTCATCTTTCAACCACCGATACCCCACAGTCGGAAAATCAGGAAATCCTGGCATCGGTGCACACATGTCCGTCTTCCCGGTGGTGGGGTTTGATATGTTGCCGTAGGGGGGGGGGGTCAAAACATAGGGTTGGTTCAAGGGAGTCACAAGCAGGGGAGAAAGGAAACATGGACACCGCCGCCCACGAACCCTCGAGTGATACCCGCGGCGTGGGGCCCGCCGGTCCTCATGCAATTTTTATACAATTAATTTGCATTTTGCATGCCCCCGTCACCGCGGGTTTGACACGCATATTCTTGCTTTATAGTGATACCTAGGCACCTCGCGCGGCGTTCAGCAATATGCAAGCTTAGCACACGCACGCGTTCGCAACATGCAGCGAGCAGCTGGCGCGCGAACATGCGACGCCGCCCTCGCGCTGTGTATGCATTGAGAGTACTGCTGACTGCGGCAGCCTCTGCGTGCTGCACATACGCTCAATGTGAGGGCGGGCTCGCTGCTTGCGAGCTGCGATGCACGCCTGACACAATTTCTGCACACTGGCTCACAATCTTCTTCACTGCGTATATGTTTGTCTCCCTACGCAAGGGAGTGTCGGCCTCATCAACGACAATGTTCCAGCAGGGGCAGACGCATATGAGGGGCAAGTTCGCCTTACAGGTGCGCTCGCCATCTTCAGCAGGCTCATAGCGTATAAGCCGCTGCCGAGGCACTGTGCGCCACGCGTTAAAGACCGGCCGTTTCAACTCGCTCGTCCCCTGCGATATTTTACCTTGTCCTCACAGGCTCTGCCAATGCTTTCCTTTGCTCGTAAGTCGACGAGCGAGGACACACAATGTTTGGTCTTACTGCGGCAAGCACCATCACGAAACCCGCCGAATCCAGACATCCACGCACGAACCCTTCTTTACTTTCTTTTTTGCCGCTTTGCAGCACGGAGCTCGACGAGCGGGATGCCAATGTCATCTGCCGTCAGCTAGGACTGCCGACAGCACGTAAGGCCTGCAGACATGCGCACGTGGATGGGGGCACATACTTGCAGAAGTGGCCGCATGCATACGTAGCAGCAGCAGACATGTCGCTCGCACTTCGGCGGTGCCTTCATCAGCCCGTGCACATGCCCGCATGCGTCGCTACGTCGTAGAACTAACAAAGCCCTCACACGAATTGGAAAAGCCACCGCCGGCGGCACACGCACGATACCTACCTCTCGCGGGGGCATCTCGCGGGATATGCGTGGCGACGGCACCTCGCGTCTCCCACTCAAGCAGCTGCGCGCGAGCAGCGGAAGTCAGCCGCATCATGAGCCGTCTGGCAGCTTCAACCGCGAGACGCCGCGAGACTCCGGAGCTGGATGTGCGCTGGGGCCCCAGCAGACTGACAGACGCGCCGGTCACCCACGCGCACCAGAACTCAATGCCGTCAAAGGGCCCCTGCGGCGGTGTGGACCCGTGCTCCGCCCATCCATCCCCGGGGATGGGAGGAGCACGGGACCACACCGCCGCAGCCTAGAGCTCCGTCAGCACCGACCGCGGGCCCGTGGTCGGTGCTGACGGAGCTCTAGGGCGTAGGCTAAGACCGCAGCGCACCTCTGAAACGCCGATACCGGTAGCGGGATGTGTGAAATCAAGTGCATGCGCTGCTGGATGCATTGACTGGATGGCAGGAGTGCCACTCGGCGTGCGGGGCAAGCTTGCCTGGGCTGCGTCCGTGCCCGGGGATGTGCATGGCGCGTCCGTCCCTGGACAAACGGCTGCGGCTGCGGCTGGCGCCGACTTGCGCGCCGGCGCCGCCGCGTCCAGGTTGGGAGTGTCATCAGGGGCGCGGCCCCGCCGCTGACGTGTCAACGGAGTGGGGGCATGGCAGGGCATCTGCTGCTGGGCGTGTGCTGGCGGCGGCACGTGCTGCTGCACGGCGGCCCGTGTGGCACACGGCGATGCCGGCCGCTGCCGCACGACGGCTCGATTCTATGCCGGTGGCGGTGTGCGACGTCGGCAGTGCGGCCCCTGCCGTACACTGCGCTGATGCTGGTGGTGCGGGTGGGGTTCTTACCATGCGAACGGAATATATAACTGAGCCAGAGCCTCGCCTGCCGCGGCCCTTAGAATTGCACTGTGCCAGGCTTGGGGGTTGGCGATGGTGGGGAATGTTGGCGATGGTGGGGAATGTTGGCGATGGTGGGTAGTGTTGGCGATGGTGGGGAGTGTTGGCGATGGTTGGGAATGTTGGTGATGGTGGGGAATGTTGGCGATGGTGGGTAGTGTTGGCGATGGTGGGGAATGTTGGGAGCCCCAGCTGCGGAAGCTGTTGGGAACAAGACACTGAGGCGAGTACCGGTGCGCCCATAGCGCCGCTGCTGCCGAGGGCTTACACGTCCTCCTGCGTGGTGAGGAACGCACGGCCCTGAACGATGGGCGCAAGTGGCGCATTTGACCACATACACCCTCACTGTGCACGGCCGACGCGCCACTCCACCCGGGGCGTGCTGTGCCGCGTGTTGGGTTCTGTTCTACGCAACATTTAACACATCAGGTGGCGCTCGGCTTTGCTCCCCGCACTCGCTGGCACACCTGACCATTTTTTCAGTCAATCATTACTTCATTACATTCCTCAAGCCTCTGACACGATTTTATGACGCACACAGGGGCCGCCTTCCTGAATGTGGAGGAGGCAACCAGGC
Source organism: Chlamydomonas sphaeroides (assembly GCA_001662425.1). Taxonomy (NCBI): domain Eukaryota; kingdom Viridiplantae; phylum Chlorophyta; class Chlorophyceae; order Chlamydomonadales; family Chlamydomonadaceae; genus Chlamydomonas; species Chlamydomonas sphaeroides. Next base: position 28,401 of record BDDC01000676.1, read on the forward strand.
GCTTTGGGCCGCCGTGCAACCTGCCACGCCATCTGGACGGCATAAGGTAAGCCTGGTTCAGCCTTTCACGCAACTGCCCTACACTCATATCCGCATAATAAATTACATCAGACCCACATTCCAACGTCAGGGCGTGCCCCTGCCCTGCCCCTCGGCACCCTAGCCTTGCAAACCCTACCTTTTACCCACAACAAGATCATATCACCTGTAACACATCGCATTCATGCTACCATACACCTTGATGTTGCTTGGCGCGTCTTCCCTGCCCCGCCCCCTACCACCTGCCACCTAGCCGGCCGCCTGCTGGTGCTCCTTGCACGGCACGACCAATCCCATCTTTCTACAGAGATCACAACCCTGAAGACGTATGATTGGTGTCTACCTGAGCACGCTTTCCGCCCCCTGATCACCGGAACGGCCGCCAGGTGCTCTTCTGACCGCACGCCAAGCATTGCTGGTTGCGGCTGCAGGCCGGCGACGGCCGCAGTCGATGCCGGCCGTGCTGCGGTTGTGTGCCAGCCCGAGGACTTCGGCGTGCGCCTGGCCAACGGCGGCCACCCCAGCGAGGGCCGCCTGGGTGCGTCAGGGGCGGCGGGGAAAGGGCGGCATCGGGAGTCCCGTCGCTACACATCGTTGCTACTGTGGTGTTGCATACATACCTGTACTCAGTGCGTGGTGTATGCGTACAGCATGTGTATGATACGTGCGGATGCATACGGAGGCAGGGAGCCTGGGTGCAAGGGCGTGAGGGCACAAGGGCGCGAGAGCCGATTGGGACTGGGTTTGGGAGCGAGGGGTGCGGGAGCCCGAGGGCCTGTGTCCCAATGCCGGGGCGTCTTCCCCTGGGCGAGGTTTGCGGGGATGCATTGCGGCGGTCGCTAGGGCGCTGGTGTGCTTGGCTGCCGTGAGGGTCTCCTCTGCATGCTCTTCCAGTGTGTTCAATCATGATGAGTTCTAAGGAACACGTGTAAACACGTGCGCCCCGTACGGCATGCACTGGGTGTTGGTGGCGCGTTGGCGGTGCGTAGCTGTGATGCATTCAGGTGGGAGCACCTGCGTGGGAAACAAAAGCTCAGCGCCACCTTGGAGGGACACGATCCCATGCAGGCGTGCTGATGCGCTAGCTGTGTAGCGTTTACCCTGTCCACCCCCTGCCGCCCCCCTCCTTGGGATGTGCGCCGACCTGCGCTGCTGTTGCTGTGGCGCTACAGAGGTGCGTTTCTAGTATTGCTGGTTGACACACGTATGCCTATGTGGTAACCACGCGAGGCGACGCACATGAGACTGGATGGCGACACATATGCACGAGCTATCGCAAGCGACTGCTGAAGTCTCGCTTACCTAAGCGCAGCCCACTCTCACCGCCATGTGCGCTTCTCATCATTATGAAATGTGGCCAGAGCTATGAGCAACCGTCCACGTCCATGGTCTTGTGTCGTGTGCAGGCGGATGTGTGTCATACGCAAAAAGCGTTACCCCAGGGCGCAGCAAAGGTTCACCTCATCACGCACTGCCCTTCAAATGCCCCCTAGCAATTCTAGCTTCGGCTGCACTTCTAATAGACCTCTATCTACACTATTCTACATTAGTCCGCTGTGGTGCGTCTTCGTTAACAGACGAAACCCCCTGGGACCCAGCCCAGCTGCTGCGCCGTGCTGTCACTGAACAATACCATGCGCCGCTGCACAGGTTTATTTCAAGGGCCGTTGGGGCACAGTGTGTACGCACGACGTCGACACATCGGTGAGGCCTGGCTTGCTTTACGCGAATACATGTGCTATGCATGATGTCGTTGCCACGTATTTTGATATCATCAGCACGGGAAGACGGCGGCTGAGCAGCACTCGCGACGTTACGTAACACTGTCACTGGAAGCCAACGGCTAAGCAGTGTTCGCGTGCTGCCCCGCTGCCACAGGTCGCGCTAGTGGTCTGCGCCCAGCTGGGCTTCCCCACCAGCAGCGCGCAAGGTACGTCTGTAATCCTCCGCCATCGTCTTCACCACGTGTCAGGCCTGTTCCAGGACTGTTGTGTTACTTGTTCATGAAACGTAGCGGGTCAGACACCTCGTTTTACAGACACGTTGAAGACGTCAAAAACGCCGCATAGTGTTGATTGGAGAGGCCAAAGCCCCGCTGCAAGATTGCATACCAACTCGCCAGGGCTACGTCGGGATGGCCCGGCTGGGATGGAGGGGGCCAGGGAGGGTGTCAGGACAGGCTAGTCCGGGTCGTGAGTAGGGCCGGGAAGCGGCCGGGTCGGGACTGCACAGGGACAGGGCTGGGATGAGGCCGCCGGTGGGGCCAACACACGGGCTGGGGCTGGATAGGGTCAAAGACGGGCCGGGGCGTAGCTGGGGGGATGCCGGGCAGGGGCTGGCCGGGGATGGGGCCATCGATCATGGTGTGCGTCGAGCTCAGCTTTGCCTCTTCTTAAACTGGGCGCATGGTGTGGAATGGGGCCCCCTCACGTCATGCCGCCACCAGCTTCAACACAGCTGTTGGTCCTGCGTTCCAGTATGCCGCCATGGAGAGCGCATTGCAGCTACATGCTTGCCGGCCCCTGCACCCCGATACCTGCCTCAGGACAATTATAGAATGGCATATCACTGACATATCTTACACTTTATGCAGTCATACAATGTATGGAGAGAGAGAGAGACGTTACAAAAGGAAACGGAAAAGGAAAGAGAAAGGAAAAGGCAAAAGCCAAAGAGAAAGCAGAAAAACGAAAAGCAAAAGGGACGGCAAAAAAGCTCCCAGCCCTGGACAGCACCACCTACCCAGCTCTGACACACACACAGCACCTCCCCACCACTCCAAGGCAGCACACACAGCCTCAAAGCACCCACACTGCACCCAACAACAAACAGGACACACACAAGCACAAGGCTGGGACAAGGGCCACACACAAGCACAAGCCAGAACCTGTCCAAGCAAGCAAGCAGTCTGAAGCAGCAGCTCCAACCTGATGGGCATCTGCCGGTGACCGCCGCATGACTACTGTGCAACCGCACGTGGCTTTTAACATTACACACAACAGCGAGCGTGTCACGCTGATCTTGCTTGCTGTGCACGTGCCGGACATGCCGTACAGGTGGCCGGATGCTACCGTACAATGAGTCCCGCTACCCGGCGTCGCCCCGGCCCACGGGCCATGGGTCTGGCGTGCAGCGCAGCATCCTCATCGTCCGGCGCTGCAGGGCCGGCATCGACAAGATCATCAACTGGTACGTTCGTCGCATGGTCGGGCTTGCCAACAGGGTCTGATGTCTGTATGTTGTTAGCGCATATAAAGTGTGTAACGACTCACGTCACTCTTATGTGGAGACCGGCAACCCTATGCATGGTCGGTCAGTCGAGCAATGCGCAGGAGCATGCATGCCTTGTTGCGATCGATGCTGCACGATGCTGCCCTTGGTGCGTGCTGCCCGCAGCGAGACCTGGGACACCACATCCGCATCCGCGCCCCCATCAGCCACCTGCGCCGAGGACCTGGACGCAGTCATCAGGCAGGCATTATGAGTATAATAACCTGCAGACCGCAACGAGGGCCAGGATACATGCAGCAGATGCTAGCAAGCACAAGTAAAAACATGCCTTGCCATTGCCCATCCGCCACAAACTACACAAACCATCGACTCCCAAAGGAGACCGCCACCACTTCGCTGCCGCCCCAACGCCAGGTGCTACGACTGGCGACCCGCAGCCTTCCCATACACCTCCACATCCATATGCCGCGACCCCTGGGTGCGCTTCTGTACATTTGTTGCTAGCGGGTGCCCGCACGGTAGCTTAAAGAGTATCCTTTTTCAACTCTAGGACATATATTATAGACCCCAGGACGGAGCCAGGACGTACAAACATCATCGTAGGTGTTCTTTCTGTGCATACATCATAGAGCTGAAGCCTTGTCGTACACGCTCACAGCCATCTACCGTGACCATGGGTATGAGCAGGAGTCTTGCGTGTACCGCCGCAGTTGCTGCAGCATACATCCCACTGGTGGAGTGCGCGGCCCGCTCAAGCCATTCCTGCTGGCTTCCCCATACACTCTTCGCAAATCGCAGGCCAAGAATGTGCCCATCGCGCCGTCCTCGGACAGCAGCCAAAGCCTGACCGCCCTGCTCGTAGGAGAGATGAGCAACCCTCGCACCGACAAAGCACAGGTGGGCTATTCGTGGGCTTCTAGATGTGCGGCGTGCTTTCAGGCACAGCATTGGCGTCACTGACCCGGTCAGAGCAATGGTCATGCTTGCTGGCTGGTGCCGCTGTTACACGCCCGTGTTGGTGCTCCAGACCCCTCCGGACATACCCACGCACGCAACACAAACACTCACCGCACCTGCCTCTCATGCCGTGCTACTGCTGTGCGCTTACCAGCTGTGCCCGCGGTACACCCATCCGCACAGGAGTTGCTGGTTGTGAGGTGAGGTAGGGGTTGGGCGCTGCGCTGTGATCAACGGTACATACTGTTGTTTATGCAGCGTCATGTATGTACATGACCACCTCATGCATGCCCAGCCCTGTCGCATGTTGCCAACACATGCACGCACAACCCTTCCTCCCCCACATTCCTGTCATGCCCCCTTAACTTGATGGGCTTGAGTCATCAGGACGTTCACTATCCCAACGCCGCACACCCCTCCTCTCCCCTACACCTCCGCCTCCAGCTGCTACTCTCTACCGGGTGTTGACGCCGCAGCCACAGAATTGCAGCCTGCTCGACCAGCGACCAGCAAGCCCACTCATGCGATTGACACACCTTTTCGCCGCTCTACCGGTAAATCCCCGCTCCCTCAGCTACTCTCTGCTCGACAAAAGACTGCGGGCATGGATGGTGGCGCCCGGGCCCTACGAGAGCCGCTTTGTGCGGGGCACCGATGGTGCCATGGACCTGGGCGAGCTGGACGAGGCACCCGGCAGCATGCTGCTCGTGGTGAGCAAACAGGCAAACGCATGGAGCATGGCCCGTGATATGAATTATTGCTCCAGTAGGGATTCATTGATGGGCGGACATTGCTAGCATTGCGTGGCAGCGCAAGTGCTCCATGCATGCCAGACGACACTTGACATGGTCCTCGTCTCGGATGGGAGGCAGCAAATGGGCGGCGAGTCAGTTCGTCCCAGTGAGATGGGCCCACTCTCTAGAAACGTCCCCACGTGGGTACACGGATGGGGGCTGCGGGCGTCGCATGGGCGGCACCATACTCGAGGGTCCGCTGGTCTTGGCACCAGAGCGCCAAGACCAGCGGACCCTCGAGTATGGCGCTCTGGTGCCGGGTAACGTGCTGCCTTCGTTCGCGTTTCTCGTGTTTTGGGGCGACATGGCCTAAACGCCCGTTTGCTAGCTGACGAGGTGCCCAGCAGCTTGGGGCTCGCTGCCCCTGCCAACTTCCCTAGCGTGGGTCAGCGTTGGCACAAATCCCGTGCCAACTGGCCCAATGGACCCCAAACGTTCCCCCCCTGC
>BDDC01000676.1:34089-48053 GCA_001662425.1 Chlamydomonas sphaeroides
CACCCTGTTGGGACCTCGCCATGAGCCACGAGCGAGCAGCAGCTCCAAAGTCTAGATGCATTGATTGCTTATGGTTGCAACAGGCTCAACGGGAGAGCCAGCCTCGCTACACAGGGCACAGCAGCAGGTCCCCTACTCCCAGTTGGGGCTGTCCTACTGTCTTAATGGTTGAATTCACGCGCGAACTTGGCGGCATAAGACGCTGCTGTCGTTGTGCAATCACCTCCCCGCATAACAACGCCAATATATACATACACTGCACAAAGGCTGCATCAAACAACGCAGGGGCACCTTAACGGCCTCACGATGAAGCGGCAATATCCCCGAAAGGACGACATGGTGTGAGTGCCCGAACATCGCTGCAGCATGGCGTAGTATGAGCTCCACTGGAGTGCTACACTGGCGTCAAACACACCAGGCACACTTGTCTGTGGCTTACCCGCCACCACTCCAACGTTGTTTGGCAACTGGGCCAATTGGCAGACAGAGCAGCTGCTCTGCTAAAAACGGCTGGCAGCCATATGATTGGCCCAGTGAGAGCCCGTTGGCACACGCATAGGAAGTTGGCAGGGTGCAAATGTCATGGGAGGCGAGGGGGCAAGCCGGCTGCGACGTGCAATCAACGTCTTGGTGTCTCCTGCAACGGCACCCGCTGACCGCAATGTGCTGCACGGCGCGCACCAGCCGTGACGTAATGGGTGTGTCCGTGTGTTGGTGTGTCCTTTGGTCGGTGAATTGCTTTCATTTGCGGTGTGGCGTGTGACGAGCCCCCATTCATCCGCCTGCAGGATGTGACAGTGGACGGCAAGGACGACCTCGTGGTTATGGACCCCACCGGTGTCCAGGTCACCGTACTGTCCGTCAACACCATGATTGATCGGGTAAGGATGATCGGGGCCGGGGGTCAGACGAAGTGCACAGTTTCTGTCTGTTGGCCCATCCAGATGCTTCAGCATGCATGCACGCAATGCATATGTGATATGCATATGTGGTGTTTTGCATTGGGGGCCAATTTGAATCAGCTTGGGATGGGATGTATGTTGGGAGGTGGTTGGGATCCTGGCGCCTGCCGTGCCTGGATGCGATGCTAGGCGTGGTGTGTGCTCCATCTACACGGGGCCGGCTCCAATCCGCTCCCCTTGCGTGCAGGTGCTGGCGGCGGGTGCTCCCCCTCAGCGTGTCACTCTGGTGGCCTCGGCCATGGGCCGCAGCTACCTGCTCAACAGCAATGGCTGGGTGGGAGGTGAGTGACTGTGCAATTGCATTGTTGCACAAGCCCAGGATTAATGATGGCAAACGCACACAGTTGCCTGCCTGCAGGAATGTCAATCCGGGTGGGATCTCTCCCCATAAACAGTGTTGAGTCTGCTTCGCTCATTCCCAGCAACATGGTGCGTAGTGTACTTCGTCCACAAATAGTAATCCATGCAGCCATCAAGTCAGCCACGGGCCCCAGCTGCAAAGATACGAGGATTAAGATACTGATGTTTGGGACCGAGGCCTCAGGCTACATGCAGGCAATGCGGGAGAGTGCAGCCAGCAATGGGTTTGATGTTTGGCTGCTTGGCATGGGACAGCCATGGCGTGGATTCTTGCAGCGCTATGCATTCTACCTCCAAGCTCTTGAAACCCTCCCTGCGGATGAGGTCGCTGTCATCTCAGATGCATACGATGTGATTGTGCTTGGTAGTGCCAACGAGTGTGAGGCAAAGTACCGCATCCTCTCACCCCATGGCAAAGTGCTGATCCTAGCCTACCGCAGTGACTGGGTGATGCGGCAGTTCCATGGCAGTATGGTTGGCACTGCCGCGCTTTATGCACAACCAGCCAGCCCCTACAACAGCCCCTCTGCTGGTCTCTACATGGGCACAGTTGCGGAACTCAAGATGCTTCTAAGCAAATTTTGTGCAGCCGTTGGCTGCTCAAGTCAGCTTGACCGTGATGACCAGAGGCTCATGACAGCGTTCTTCCGTGACCACTGCCATGACTGTGCGGTCCTCGACACCTCCTGCAGCATCTTCTACAACCTTGATCCCAACGAGTTGCCAACCATCTACTACAGCAAGATCCTGTTAAATCTCCGCCACCTCAGCCCCCCCAACCTAACTGGAACCCATTACACATGGGATGCTGAGGATTTGCGCATCATAGTGAAGCACAGCCAGCAGCGGCCTGTCTTCTTACATGGCAATGGCAACTTGGACATGGATGCATTTGTTGCAGCCCTCCACCTTCCCCCCAAGATCACTCGAGATTATTACAGCACAGTGTGGTACCACAAAAGATGGGCGCTGCACAAGCTCATGTATGCTGCTGTGATCATGGCTATAACCTGCAGTGTGCACGTGTTTCTACCTTCCAAACACCCATATTTCCTCTACACATTCATCCTAATTGACACCTACTTTGCCCTCTGGTGGTTCACGAGTGTTCATGGCCAGCTTACACCACACAACCTTCACAACGTGGTCTGGTATGCCCTAATGTTAGCAGCCATGATGTCAGCAAGCGTCTACATCTTTCAGCGGCCCAACCGCCTCATGTGCAGCTGGCAAGTGCGCCCAAGTAAATCTTGATGCCAAATACTGCATGGTAAGCCAGGCAAGGCTCATTGCAATTGCCGTGATGATGCTGCAGGCATACATTCTCCCCGGTCACCCCACTGCCGTTAGCCCCTGCATGTGCTGCCCTCACTGCCTTCACCTTACAGCAGGTCAGGGGCTGAGGGGCAGTGCTGGCCCTGCTGGTCGCCTGCTGCAGGTGAAGGCTGTGGCAGCCCTGGCCCATGGGTGTTGCGGCTGCCAGAGCGGCGGTTGAGCCGCCACTGGTGAAGCGGCCGAGGGGCCAGGCTCTGAAGGCGCTGCCAGTGCCAGCGCCCCTGCGGATCAAGGTGCTGGTCACGCCTGTTGCAGCCGCAGCAGAGGCAGCAGGTGGCGGGACTGCCGAGGTGGCTGCCAAGTCCTTGCTAGTGGTGGTGGAGGCCGCAGGCGCGTCCATGACCGCTGCGGTGGCGGCTGAGCCCCTGGCTAAGAGGCCCTGTGGGCGGCAACCAAAGGTGCCGCCAGCCGTTGCTGCGCCGCCGGCCAAGGCAGCGCCCGAGGCAGGGGGCGTGGAGCCGCCACCGGTGAAGAGGCTGCGGGGCTGGCCACCGAAAGCTGCTGCCCCCACGGTGATGCCAGCTGTGGCAGTGGTGCCGGCGGTGGAGAAGGCCCTGCCAGCGGGGCCGCCAGCCGCGGCTTCACTGCCGGCGGGGGCATTGCCGGAGGCTGGGGTGGTGGCGCCACAGGTGCAGAAGCGTCACGGCCGCCCGCCCAAGGCCAAGATGTAGGGTGTCAGAGTGTCACAGGACTTGCAGGGCCCTACAGAGCTGGTAGCAGTTTGGCTGTTGGGACGCTTGACATAGGCTGGACTGACTAGGCAGGGACTGGGAGTGCAGGGACTGGGAGCGCCCATAGCTAGGCTAGGCAGGCAGGTTGGCGTGCAACCAGCTTTCGTGGGCAGGATGCAGGATGGCGACCAGGAAGCAGCTTGGTGCAAAGTGTTTCGGCATTGTGAAGCCATTGTTGGAGCGAGGTTGTTGCTGCGGCGTGCGGCTGCGCATGCGGCGCAGCAAGCCCAGGTGGCCACACAGTGTGGTTGGGGCACAGGAAGGCAGCAGCTGGCATGGCGCTGCGGCCTCGACGAGTGAAGCAGAAGGTCTGCAGGGACTCAGGTTGAGGGGTGGTGTCACGTGTGGACGTGTAATAGCACTAGCCCATGACGCGGGCCTCCATGCCTGCCTGCCAGCATGCAACAGGCCTTCGTCTTCCATGGCTGCTTCTGCACCCTTCCCTCACCCTTCCCGCGACCGCCAATACACAGCCGCTCCCGGCTGCCAGCACGGTAAGGGAGAGACCTGGAGGCCACTGGCCATATCTCACACACTGTACCCTCGCACCCTCCAGCCACCGCACACCACCACACCATAACCTTACCCCAAGTGGGGCGCTGAGGCCCAGGATGCGACACCCCGTCACCAACCAGACTGGCTTTTGCACTGCCACCTGGAGCCATCACAGCACACGTGCATGCCTGTGCATGCCACATACATTATCAGCCCCCACGAACCCACAGTGCGCACCGCCACCCCAACCACGTGCCATGCACCGCTCCATGCCACCTTTTCCGCCATACCATTCAATATCCCCACAACTATGCCCGCGCACAACAAGGCCGTGCTTGCCATGAGACTGCAGACACGCCACTCCTGATAGCAGGGTCACAACGTGAGATATTGCTGGTTGAGCGCCAAGGGCCGCAACACCTCAAGTGTGTCCTACTGGCTTGTGTGCTTGTGCGTGGCGCACCCGACTGCCCTTCATGCTGGCAACTGCGCGCCATACGCTACCTCCAGGCACGGCCCTGGACACAACACCCAGTCACCACCCCAGCAAGACAAACAACGCCAGCCGCCGCTGGCCGTGCGTACACCCGTCCTTCGCACTGCCACCTGCAGCCATCACAGCACATGCGTGACATATATATACCATATGTTATGAACTGTTCCGCCCTCCCGAGCCGCCGTGGAGCCAAGCAGCCCACAAACCGGCCCCGCGCCCACGCGCCCCTGGGCAACCTCGCACCTCCGGCCGGCCGTATTCACTGCGGCACCCACACCAGCTCGGCAAAACGCAATCATATACCTGCCCCTCATAGCGGTCTCTCGTGCGTCTCAACTCACATGCACCTGCCGCAAGCTATGTGACACCCACCCACGCACGACTGGCATCCCATGTCCCAAAGCAGCGATCAAACACGCAGCAGAGGGCCTTCACGTGCCTGCAGCGTGCCTGACAGCGGTACCAGCAACACACGCCAGCAACCGCGGACCTGCATCCACACCCAAGCACCACATCCGCCGAAACATCGCCACAGTCCTGCAGAACTACTCCTGCCCCAGCAACACCCTCACACGCACCACACCCAACCCCTGCCTCCCTGCCTGCTGCCCAGCAGCAGCCCTCACGCCGGCCGCGGCCGAAGCAGCTGCTGCTACTGCTGCAGGTGCGCGCCCTGTGCTGTGGCCCAGCTGGCCAGGCCGCGCGTCATGCCACGCCACCCACCGCCTCCTGCATCGCCTCCATGGCCTCGCTGCTGCCCTGCAGCAGCTGCGCAGCACCTGCTCCACCGCTGCCAGCGCCGCCGCCACCGCCACGGCCTGCGTGCATGTGTTCAGCAGGAGCAGAGTTCGTTTAGTTTGCACCCATGGGCCTCATTACTCGGGTCCCAGCAATTGATGGCTACAGCTGTGCTAGCCGTGCTTGCACGCCCCTGCATCAAGCCGTGCTAGCACGCCCCTGCCGACAACGTTCGTTGGTGTACCTTGTTGCAGCGCCCGTGGTGCCCGCCATTGCTGGGCTTACAGCAAGCACCGCTAGCTCGAGCCTCAATGTCTGAATATAGGGCGCGGACTGCAGCGCCTGGCGCATGTCCGCGCCGGGCGCCGCTGCCCAGCCTGCCAGCGCGCGCAGCATGCCGCCCACCATGCCGCGCACTGCCTCAAAACCCATCTCGCCGTGCTGCTGCAGCCGCTCGCTCTGCCACCTGATCCACCCCCGCCTGGCTCCGCTGCTGCAGCCGCTCCACCGCCCGCTGCACGCCCCTCAGCGCCGCCGCAGCCGCCATCACCTGCCAGGGCACAGAGGGGTGGGGGATGTCGGTCAGGGATTGCCAAGGGCCGGGAACACCGGCTCTCTTGGTGCGTGAGGGCCCGGCGACGGACTAGACGGACGAAGGCCATCCCAGCATCTAGCAGCAGTCGGCTAAGCACCTGGCCACCCCACGGCGACGTGCTGTTGCACGCACCGTCGCGGGCAGCACAGCCACACCCTGCTGTTTGCCCTCCACCAGCGACATGAAGATGGGCTTGTGCACGCTGCCGTCGTAATGGTGCTGGCCGTCCTCGTTGGCTTTCTTGCCGTAGTATGCCATCGCCAGTGTGGCGGTGCCTGTGACCGTGACGTCCACGGCCTGTGCCGACTGCCGCAGCACGTAGAAGGCGTCCGGCGGGTAGTGGTCACGCGTGCTAGGCTCCGCCAGCTCCTCCTTCCGCCCCTGCACCAGCGCCCAGTTGGCAGTGATGTGGGCCAGCGGGGCCTGCTCAGCCTTGCTCAGGGCCAGGGCAACCCCCCGACCGCGCGTGCTATGTGCTACGCCGGCCGCCTGCCCGGCCGCCTCGGCCTCCGCCTGCTGCCCGCCGATGTCGCCTGAGCCGCCTGCCTGCGCGGCTTCCCTGGCCGCCTTGCCGTGGAGCTGCGAGTTGAAGTCGCCAGCCACGATGTGGACGACGTTGCTCCTTGGCTTGGCCGTCAGGAACCGGCGCATGTCTAGCATGTCGTCCTTGCCCTTCAGCGCCCCAAGCGCCGTCAGCAGTTTGTTATCGGGCAACTTGCGGGTGAGCATGTAGTCAAGGGCGGCGCCGTAGGAGGACTTGTCGGGCCGGACGTCAAGCAGCCACTCCATCTCCAGCAGCAGCTGCTCGTTGCTCTCTGGGATGTCGCCACCTGGCGTGTGGGCAGTGGTTACGACGTACAGTGTGCCTGTGTGCTTGCGGCGCAGCACCACCGTAATGGGCGGGTAGCGGAAGAACGTGGCGGCATCCGTGGGGCGCTTCTGGGCCATGGCCTGCTTTGCAGCCGAGTACTCGGGGAACCCGTCCCATGCAGCGTCTAGGGACTTCTTGCTGCTCCAGATCAGGTCCAGCTCGAAGTGCCGCTTACCGACGATACCGACGATACACGCTCCATGGTGGCCTGTTTCACAAGATGACCTGCTGGCCTTGCTTGCTGCATGCAATCCAGGCCATCCTCTGCCTTGCCCCTGGCGGCGTCCCACTCCGCATCCTGTGGCAACACACGCATCCCAGCAGGTTCAGCAAGGCAGAGCAGCAGCATGATATCCCTGCCAACTTCCTGTGCGTGTGCCAACGGGCTCTCACTGGGCCAATCGTATGGCTGCCAGCCGCTTGGAGCAGAGCAGCTGCTTTGTCTGCCAATTGGCCCCATTGCCAAACAACTGGCAGACAGGCCGGCACACACGCTGGCACGTTGGCACGTTGGCAGCGGCCTGGCTGTGTGCCAGCTGGACCAGTGCTGGATCAAGCTGGGCCAGAAAGGGGCCGAAGACGCTGATTGCTGCCGCGGGCCTGGCCAAGCTGGTCCAATGAGGGGACGAAGACGCTGATTGCTGCCGCGTGTCTGTGCCAAGCTGGTCCAATGAGGGGGCCAAGACGCTGATTGCTGCCGCGGGCCTATGCCAAGCTGGTCCAATGAGGGGAAGAAGACGCTGGTTGCTGCTGCGGGCATGTGCCACGCTGGTCCAATGAGGGGGCCAAGACGCTGATTGCTGCCGCGGGCCTATGCCAAGCTGGTCCAATAAGGGAACCAAGGCGCTGATTGCTGCCGCGGGCCTATGCCAAGCTGGTCCAATGAGGGGGCCAAGACGAGAACTGACACCAGCTGCATTGCATGCATCCACCAATGCCCCTCACACCAGCATGCCCCAGCTACCAGCTGCGTCCGTGAATGCACCTCACGCAAATCTCCATCACTAGCGCACCCCACATCACGCGTCACACGTGGCCACATCCTGCCCCTGTACCCCGACAGCAGTCAACACCGCTGCCTCACCATGCGATGTAGCCTGCCCCGCACCCTTAGCCCTACACAGTCAGCCCTACACCCACTCGTCCCCCCCTGTCAGAGTTCTAGCCCAACACCGCCAGGTCCATCGCCGCGTCCTCCTGCTGCTGCAGCAGGCTCACCGTGCCAACGTACGAGGCGTACACGGAGTTCCACGCCTCGAGAGAGAGGGGGGAGCTCATTGCCCACGTCTTGACGTCCTTGCCGCCCAGGCTCGGGAGCAGGCAGTAGATGGGCAGCTCAATGGTGGCGAGCTTGGTGAGCCTGGCGCCCATCTTGAAGGTCCCGGCAGGCGTCACCAGCTTCTCGCGCCTGCTGTTTGTCGTCGGGTGCAGGATGTAGACCTGGACCTTGTCGTCGTCGGCGGTGCAGTTGTCCTGGATACAACATGGCGGAAGAACAGAACGTCAGGTACAGGAAGGTCTTGCCAGCACCAATCAACCAAGCAAGTAGCACGGCAGATAACAGCTATAGGCCCTTGCAACCTTCGTGATGGGAACCTTGCGCGATTGCGGATGGCGCTTACCAGGACATATCCTGTTCTGCATATCGTGCCAAAGTGTTGGCAGACAGGCTGGCACGCTTGGCAGGGGGGGAACGTTTGGGGTCCATTGGGCCAGTTGGCACGGGATTTGTGCCAACGCTGACCCACGCATGGGAAGTTGGCAGGGATATGCTGGCTACATAACTAGTTAGCGCAGCAGCAGCAGGCTGAGCAGCTCGCTGCATGCAGCAAGCATCGTAAGGCATAGTGGCTGGCAGCAGGTCTAGCCCTGTCTCTTGTCGACTCACCCGCCCGGACCAGGTCGTAGCCCCGCTGCTGCATAGCCATGATGAACACATCCAGCTTTGCTTTCTTGTCCTTGGTGCCGGATTTGTTGGATGGGCTTGGCCTCCTGCAGGCAGATGACGTCCAGGGTGCGCAGCGACGGAGGGCCGCCCTCCAGGTGGCCCTCCGTCGCTGCGCACCCTGGCCGGCGTTGTCACTGGCCGCGCTTGCGGCGGCCAGGAGAAGTGTCGGCTGGTCGGCATGCGACTCGGGCGCAGCCCAAATGAAGCCGTCGTACGGGTCCCCGTCATACACAGCGCTAAGCGTGCCGTCTTGATAGCACTTGAGCACTGCGGTTGGCGGAGCCATTGTCGTTAAGAGCAATTATAGGCTTACATGCGAGGCAGGATATGTTGATAACGGCTACTCTGCCGTTGGAGTCGACGGTGTGCCTTCGGATATGGATTAGGCATGAGCAGAACCAGCCAGGGTCGAGTGGGCTGGTATGGGCGTACGTGGTTCTTGCGTGCCAACACAGGCAAGGCAAAACACAACCTGATGACCTTCCCGTTTCGACCCAAGGCAACACCGGCCCACAGCGCCGGAAGCGCCCTGTCACCCCAACCTGCCCACTGCCCCAGAAGTTCATGGCCTAACCTTAGCATCAATGCCAAAAACGCCTTTTTGGACTTAGAGCCTTTTGAGCCGGTTAATTTATTGTCCTAGCTAGCCGCACGCCAACCTGCCTAGCTACCCAAGCTACGGATTCACCCACACACTGTTGGCGGGCTACGCAGGGCGCAGGGCCTGAGCACCTCTCCGGCGCCGTCGACATCTTGACAAGTTCGCTCCCGGTTGCGCTCGGGGGCGGGGAACGACGCCGCACCTTCAGCAGCCCACGCCTCCGCCCGCGGCGCGGCGGCGCCGCAACCAGTTGCTTGCCGCAACGACGACAGCACGCTAGCGCGCGGTGGAGTTGGTCGAGAGAGCGTGCCAGCCTCCGTGAGCTACGCTGCGGCAGGCGCCGGCATTGCTTTAGCCCGCAGCAGCGGCACTGCGGCCGGCTGCGACTTCCGCGGCCGCCCCCGCGGCCTCTTGGCCGGTGGCGGCTCAACCGCCGGTCCGGCAGCGGCGTCAACGACCTCAGGGCCCAACGGCGCTGCGGCACAGCGCTCCCCGCCCGGCGCGTGCAACGGCGCCGAGACTCCGCTGCCGCGTCCTCCGGTGCTGTACCGGCGGCCTGCGCTGCGTCGGCGTCGGCGTCGCCGGGCGGCGCGCCGGCGCCCTCAGCGTCAGGTCCGCCGATGCCGCCGGCGCTGCCGTGGCGGCACCGCTGAGGCGCTGAGCGACAGTGCGCAGTTTCGCCAGCATCCTCCAGCTGTGGTCCTCGCTGCCGCCATCTAGCGTGCGAGCTTCGCCATAACGTGTCGGGGGCACGTGCTGCGGGAGACGAGCTGCCCGATACGAGCTAAACTCACAGAAACGAAGTCAGCCAGAGCAACCTGTTCCTGCAATTCCGAGCTGTCATGATGCTGAGCACACAGCGGCGGGGCTCGGTGGTTTAACTAGTGTTGAACATTCTCTGGGGATCGCAACATCGCGACAAACTACCAGCACGCGCTGTGGGGATGGGCGGGGGGGGGAGCTGTTCAGAGCGGAGGTACAAAGGGGGGAGGGGGAAATGCTGGGGAGAGGACAGGGGAAAAAGGCACGCGCTTTGTTTCTTTAACTACACTAGTGTAATCAACCACACCTACACCTTCAGTGCCGTCTCTGCCCACGGGCATGCAAGGCGCACTTGTAAACGTACTTCACCTACACTATGTAACCCACCGAGCGATCAAGCACCGAAGCAACATATGAGCCGCATATGACATCATGCTGATCTTCTTTAGTTGTTAGCGGCAAGTGGCGCGATGGTGAGCGTATTTACCTTTGGCAGAAGGCGCACAGGGCTTACGACGACAACGTAGGGATCCTAGGCAAAGCGACTGTGCTCAGTGGTGCTCGACAGCCCCAGGGCCACACGCACAGCGGTCCTGTGGCCGACCCACAGCGCCTCAAGCGCCCCCGCCCCCCCCCGGCTCCCCGCCAAACAAGGCCCCACAAAGCACCCCGGCAGCGTGGGCAAGTCAGCTGCGGGAGGCGGCGCGCCTCCGCGGCACAGCTCAACGCGGAGCTCGCCTGCAGCGCTCACAGCTGCTGCCCCCGCCCACCCACCCGCCTGCGCGCCCCCCCACCGCGCGCCGCAGGCTACCGCCGGCCTGGGCGCGCAGGCCAGCGCGCTGCTCCGCAAGAGCGCGGCCTACCAGCGGCGCAACGTGCGAACAAACATCTGCCTGCTGTCGGCGCCCATCCTGCTCTGCCTGCTGCTGCTGTGCGTCCGCATCCTGGTCAACGTCGTGTTCCTGTCGGGCGAACAGTTCAAGGTGGGGGCAGGCCTCGTATCTTACAATTGCTTCATCGGCTCAATAACTTTGGGTATCGGTGGCGACGACGAAATGTATGGGCCCGGGTGACTGAGACACGAGGCCTGCCTCCGGCCCGCCGTGCCCAGGGTTTCAAGAATAATCTAGGGCCCTTCTTTTTATAGTACCCGCCGGCCCGTGCCCGTGCCCGTGCCCCTCCCTCTGTGCTTGCTCCCCAGTGCGGCTGCAAGTGCGAGCGCTGCTGCCGCGGCGGCGCGGGCTGCGTCGCCCTGCAGCACGGTACCTGCGACACCCGCCGCGGCTTCGAATGCCTGGCCTACGACCGCACCCGCTGCGGCCTGGCTTTCAGCGACCCGCAGCAGGCGGCGTGGTGCGAGGTGCGGGACCCCTCCACGTGGCCGCCCATCATGCAGGTGTGGCAGCGAAGGGGGCAGCGGAGGGGGCAGCGGAGGGGCCAGCGGCGTGCGGCGTGCGGGCATGGGCGGTTGCCGCAGCCCGGCGCTGGCAAAGAACGCAGGCGTGGGTTTTGTTGCCGCCGAGGCGACCGCCACCACCACAGCCAGCTGGGCGCCAGGCCTCTTTGTCGGTGGGGGGCGATAGCTTAATAGCGATAGGCTTATATTATAGGCCAGCCCGGCGCCATCCTGGCCGGCCCCTCATCCCGGCGGCTGCCAAGGCCGCGGTGTGCTGGCTGCGCAGATTCCCCTCACCGCCCACCGCACCGCGCCCTCGCGCCCCGCCGTCACCGTGCTAATGGCGGCGCCGGCTGGCGGCGGCTCGTTTGCGGCGGAGGCCCTGGCGACGGAGCTCCTCACGTCGCCGCTGCCCATGGACAACGTAACCTTCCTAACCGACTTCCTGCCCCAACTGGTAACCGCCGACGGCACCGTCAACGGCCACCTGTTTGCCAAGTACGGCTTCACCTTTGGCACGAGTGAGCCGGGGGCTGCGCGCCGGGGGGGCAGGCCGCTCGCGCAGCGGGCAGCTGGCCTCGCTGTGTCAAGCAGCGATGATAGGCATCATGGCGGCACACAGTCACCCGCGCGAGGGCCTGCGCTGGCTGGGTCACATGACACCCGCCCAACCCTATCCGGCCCGGCATCCCTGCCCTGGCGCTGACTCGCCCCGCACGCCCCGCCTCACCACCCGAAGCCGTGCCTGGCCGCCAAGACACCGCCAACCACAGTGATCACATTGATCAATGCTTCCCTTCGTACCGCTTCCCTTTATTCCTGCCATGATGCAGGCGTGTCCGGCGGCCAGTACACCTCCAACCTGTACATCGAGCGCGCCTTCTCCGGCGAGCAGCCGCTCAGCCTGCTGCTGCCAGCCCCGGATGCGCTGGGCCGCCCGCTGCAGTGCAGCCAGCTGGGCTTCCCGCCACCCGTGGGCGCGGCGGAGGGTGCGTGCGGCCGCCTGACTAGCGGGGCGGAGGGTGCGTGCGGCCGCCTGACTAGCGGGGCGGAGGGTGGGGCGGGATGCGGCGTGGGGGTTTGGCCGCGTGGGGGATGCGAGGGGCCTCACGGGCCGGCGGAAGGGCGAGTCAAGGGAGCTGGCTGGCTGTACCCCGAGCTGACTGGCTGAGCCCCCGCCGCCGCGCCCTCTGCGCCGCCCCGTCCTGCCCCGTTCCAGGCGCCTGGGAGGCCGGGTCCGGCCTGCCGCTGTGGCGGGTGCTGGTGGGCTGGGTGGCGCTGAGCAGCGGCACCCAGGTGACCCTGGACCAGGTGGGGCGGCGAGCAAGGGCGGGGGCGGGGCGCAGGAGCGGCGCACCCAGCCAGCCCTGGGCCGCCCCGGCCAGCTCGTCACTCGGGGGCCCGCAGCGCACGTGCCGTGCCTGCCTCCGCGCCTGGCCCTCCCCGCAGCGTCCGTTCCCTTACTCCAGCGTCCGCAAGCAGCCATCCAACGCGGCCCATACACCTTCGCCCCACGCCCCTCCCGTTGCCCCTCCCCGCTGCCTCGCCCCTCCCGTTGCCCAAACCTCGCCGGGTCCACGCCCGCAACTGTAACCGCAGATCGGCGAGGTGCTGGGCGGCCGCCCCGTGACGGGCGACGTGCTGCACCAGGCCACCAGCTGCGCTGTGGCCGCCATCCGGCCGCAACGGGATGCGGCGGCCCTGGACAGGCTGCTGTACTGCGGCTTCAGCCAGGTGGGGCCACCACCCGAGACTGCATCAAAGATGCGAGGCCTGGCGGGGCAGGGCGCCGTCACAGCACAGCGGGGGAGGGCGCTGGCTGGCGGCGACGTGCCGCCTGCGCGTAGCTCATGCTTGTCTATGATCCATCATGCATCGGTGGATGGTGTCCGGATAAGCATGTGTCCACTTCATTCCCGCAGGCCCGCTGCAACGGCACGTCGCTCGTCTCGGAGTATGCTCCTGCGCTCGAGTACGGCGCCGCCTCGCCCCGCCACCTGGCCTTCTCCGTTGCCTACAACCGCTCCGAGGACAGCGTGGGCGGCAACCAGGCGCCCACCTACCAGCGGCTGCAGCAGAGCATGAGCGGCGCCGCCTCGGCCTGGTAGGGCCTGGGGTGGGGTCTGGCAGGGAAATGCGCCAGGCGCTAGTCCGTCCGTGAGGCGTTGATGGGGGCTGTCGACGTGGGACTGCCGGTAATGGGGCGCTCGGGCCGAGTGATGCGGGGACTGAGGCAGGCGCACGGAGGCAGGCACCCCGCCCAAGGGCCGCTCAGATGCTGCGCTGATGCGGAGGCCTTCGCCTCGCTGCCGCGGAGCGGCCCCTGCGGAGCCTGCCTTGACCGCACCCTGTTAGTATTCCGCTCAAACACGAGGCCTTACTCTGGTCGACATGGCGTGGACGGCGTCGAGGCGTCGTGTCACGTGCGCTCCGATCCGCCCGCGGCAGGTTCATCAACGCGCGGGGCGCTGCGGCGGTGCCCCCCAGCAAGGGGGCGGAGGGCGTGCGGCTGCTGGGCGTCATGGGCATGTGGGTCGGGCGGGGAAGGGGAAGGGGAGGGTCCGGGTGGTGGGCCATGCGAGGGGGGCAGGGCGACAGGATGCACCCCTTGCGGCTGCGCTGCTGCAAGCGAATGGCGGGGGGGGGGGGGGGGAAGGGGAGGGGGGGGAAGGGG
>BDDC01000677.1:0-13179 GCA_001662425.1 Chlamydomonas sphaeroides
GCCCTCTGCCGCCAACCAGCCCTCTGCCGCCAACCAGCCCTCTGCCGCCAACCAGCCCTCTGCCGCCATCCAGCCCTCTGCCGCCCGCTCAGCGCAGCGCAGCGCCCCCGTGTCCCACCTGCGCCAGGCACAGCGCCTGCCCCTCCAGGTCGGGGCAGGCCTTGGCCAGCTCCTGCCACAGCTTCCTGCGGCCGCGGGGCCAGGCGCACGAGGGGGCCCCACCCGGGTCAGGCCAGGCAGCCACGCGTGCAGCCCCCGACAGGGCCGCCTCGTCCCCGCCGCCCCTGCCCGCGGCGCCCGGCTGCCCTGTCGAGCCCTTGCACGGCCCGCGCCCTCCCTCGCTGCTCCGGTGTCCCTTCCCCGGGGAGCCCTTTCCCTTCCCCTCCTTCATGGGCCCCTCCTCACTTGGCGCGCGTGAAGCGGGCCAGCGCGCCCTCCCAGTCGCTCTCCTTCTCCAGCAGCAGGTTGCCGCCCATCCAGGCCGCGTACGCCTCGGCCTCCAGGCAGCCGCGCGCGTCTGAGCGCTCTGAGCACAGCCGCGCCAGCTCGCCCGCCCAGCTGACCGCCTGCGGGGGCAGGGGGAAGGAGGGAGCACAACCCAGGATATGAGTGACGGACTAGCTTCTGCAAACTCCGAGCAAGCCATGAGTTAGGGCTCAAAGCTGGCAACAGCCCGGCCTGAGGACGGCCTGCGGGACCCTCCTGAGGATCGGGGCGCCGCGCTGGGGCGGGTTAGATCGCAGGTCCCCGGCGCCGCGCGGGCATAATTGGGGGAGAGGGCGTTGGCCGCCCCTGGACGGCCGCGTACGCTTGCCGCAGCTGGGGCCGGGTACGGAGGGTGTATGGAGGGTGTGTACGGGTTCCGAGCCGTGAGCTGTGGCGGGCGCCGCACCTTGGCGAGGCGCGCAATGAGGTGGTGGCGCTTGCGGGAGTCCACATTGCCCGCGCCGCGCGCCTCGGCCTCCTTCTTCAGCTCCATGGCGTACGCCCAGGCACGCTCCGCGCTGAAGAGGATCACGTGCAGGTGGCTGCGGCCACCAGGGGTTGTGGGAGCTAGCGTCAGCCGCAGGCGACACACGGTCGCCCGGGGGAAGGGGGGAGGGCTGCTCACCGCGCGTCCGTGACGTTGTGCACGTCCAGCTTGCGCTTCTGGTACTTGGTTTTCCCGTGCTGCATCCTGAGCACCTTGTACAGCCCCTGCAGACGCGACGCGCAGTGCTTCCTGCGGGGCGGCATGGCGTGCGCAATTGGGCTCGGCAGCACTGTGCGCGTGGGGCTGATCACGCTCTTCGCACCTGTAGCGCATGTGATCACCGTGGCGCAGGCCGTTTTGCGCCTGAGCAGTCTTAACGATGCTCAGCAGTGGGAGCGGCAGCGGCCCGACCGAGGCCTGCGCCGGCTCCTCCATGGCGCCTGATGTGAGGTCAATTTCCATAGGCTGCTCCTCCGCCATGGCCCTGCACTGCTCCGATCAGCGGGGTAGCCGCTCGAGGTGCCGATCGCGGCTGGCGTCCTCAACGGACGGTGAGCTACCGTCGGTCTGATAAATGTTCTATACTACGTGCACGTAGAAGGGACTCGGTGTCTTAAGCAGCGCACCACCGGAGCATTGGCAGCAGCAGGTCAAGCGCAGGCGCGTAGCGCACAGCGCAGGATATGTGTAAGGTCAAGCGGGCGCGTACGTTGTGATGCTTGCACTTCACTTCTGGGGTGTCCGCACATGGTGAAACCCCGCTCCACCCGGCGGTCCCCCGGCGCCCGCAACTCAAGAGGGTAGTTGATCGTAACTTGGTGCATTGCTGGACCTAGCGCCCGGCAAGAGAATCGACGGCCCATTGTGAAGACGTCAGAACACTCTGACTGGGGCGCGTCAGCCAAACACTCCCGTGCTGATGCATGCGACGAGTGCTACTGGCCAACGACTTCCCTAGCATCATTATGTGACCATTAACATCACCCAGCCCCTTACAGACACGCAAGGGTGAGTCTCTGATCTCCCTGAAGCCACAATATGTCCTCTGGCTGCCAACATAGTCCATCCCCTCCTGTACAAACCACAAAAACATGCCGCGCCGCCAACTGGAACCGGCAGCTGCCCCGATGGCATAACTGACCATGCCTTGCTATGCTATGCAAACAACCCGGTACCTCACATACATGGCGCGCACGCACGCTGGGAGCAACGCAGCAACAACACACAAAACTGCGTACTGCTGGGCCACTCTGGCGCACGACTGCGGCGCGCGCTCCACAAACCACTGATGTACAATCACCAACAACTGCCGAGCCACATAAAACGGTTATCAGTGGGCTATGGCGTCTTGCGCATCCTCGAATAGGATACTGTCACCGCTAGAGGTCCCGCCGCCCTCAGCGTCAGCACCAGCCTCCTGACCTGGGGGCCAGATTGCGGAGTCCTCCCCTGTTGTTTCGCAGCTGCCATGCAAACAGTCTCTGACGTCATGATGTGGTAGTGCATCATATTCTCCGCCAACGCGTCACGTCGATTGGTTTCCTCTGCGTCATGCCGGTCACCAGTACGGTACGCCGGCCCTCTCGCCGCCAGCTTTGCCATGCTGAAAGCAGCGGACGGCGCTCCGGCAAGCGGCGTGCAAGAGTTGCAGGCAGCCGCGCGCTACTGCTTCTGCTGCGCCGACACATCGTTCTCCTCATCGTCGCCCCAGTCGAAGATGCACTCCTGCATGGAAAGCAGAGAGGGGGGTGGCGCACGGGCGTCGAGGACAGGACCGGACCACATGTTGCGCATGAACCGGACCATGCGCAGCGCAGCGCCACGGTTACGAGTGTTGCAGCCACCATCCTTAAGCGTACGTGCCAGCTGCAGCGATCTCAGTGGCGGTGCAGCGCGGGCTATCCGTGGCTATCCAAGGCGCAAGGGCGGGCACGGGCGGGCACGGCCCGGGCTACGGGCCAGCGGCCACGTTGTTGGCCTGTAGGGTTTCCCAGTCGCGCGGCGCACCTCCTCGCCGCAGCCCTCGCCGTCCTCGTCTTCAGCATCCTGGCCGTCCAGCGTCTTTGACTGCTTCGCCTCGTCCTTCTCATCGAGGGACTTGTCCTTGGTGGTACGCTCAGCGACCTTGACCTCAGCTGGCGCACCGCTCGCCACCATGACAGAGCGCAGGGCCGGGCCGGGTCCAGAGCGCCGGACGGCGACTGAAGCCGCGACAGAGCGAAACGATGCCACGCGGTGGCGCGGCGCAACGCTCAGAGATCGGCGTTGCTGACCCACAGAGCTGCTAGAGATGCGCTGCACTGCCTTTGAAAACATGGCTTCCGGTGTGAAGATGTCTGAGCGACCAAATGCAACCGGAAACGATACACGCGACGTGTCGCAGCAGCAGCCGAAAGCAAATAGGTCCTCTGTGTTGCGCTATGGCTGCCACAGCCAAGCCAAATCTCGGGGCAATCATACCATGGAAACACACGCACGGATTATGGCGCCACTTTCGACACCCCCGTCCGTCCCGGCCCCGCCCCCCCCCCAACGACGCTGTGCGTGGTGCCCCAAACGGGAGACTGCCCCTGCAGCCATCTGCGCCAAGCTTCGTCATAAGAACACCACTGTTGCAGCCCAGCGCCTCCTCCTCCCTGCTCAAACTCTCGAACTGAACTGAACACTACGCGCTGCCCAGAGCACATGAAGCAGGTCATACCGCATGCTGACCGCAGCACCCCGCAAACAACACAATCTTCAGAGCACGGGTGCACATGCAGGAGCGCACATGATGTGCACGCGTGCTGGCTATCCAAGAACCGCGTCACTATGGGTCACTGGCCCGTGGCGTAGTTGCCGACTCTCTCGCTCCGCATGCGCCACATACTAGACACTCACACCAAACATTGCCTATCCTCGACAACAAAATCCTTGCATAAGGTCCCTTGTGTTTGCGCCTCGACTACGATGCCCAGCTGCCGCTGCGGAGGCTCCCAACCTGCTCGCCGCTCCGCCCCAGCCACCGGCCCAGCGGCCAGCACGTCAAGCGCTCCTGCTGCTTTGCTCTCACCACTGCACTCCGTCTCCTGCATATGTCATGCGGTCATGGGATCATATTTTTCGCCAGCCGGTCACTTCACGCGGGTTCATCGCATTGCCACTCGCTGTACGGCCCGCTACGCTGCGCTGTGTGCGCCGCACACGCCGCTCCAGCGACCAGCGCGCTCAGGTGCAGGCAGCCGCACCCTACTCCTTCTGCTGCGCCGACGCATCGCCTTCCTCATCGTCGCCCCAGTCGAAGGCGCACATCTGCAGGACATCAGGAGACAAGGGCTCAAACAAGAAACTGAAAGAATGGAAATTTGGGAGGCCGAGCAGTTCGGGACACCAGGGGAGAGGGCACAGCCCGGTTGTGTCCCGGGCTGTGCCCTGCGCTGCGCCGCATGGAACGGGTGCTGCAGCAGCCACGCCTTGAAGCAAACTAAATCTAGAGCTATCGCTGCATTGGCGCCGGCAGTGCAACGCGGTTCCGCTGAGGTCCGAAGGCGGCACCGGCGCGGCACGTAGCGGTGTCAACCCTGACAGGTGTCCCAGAGGTCTGCCGCACCTCCTCGCCGCAGCCCTCGCCATCCTCGTCGCTAGCGTCCTGGCCGTCGTCCTTTGACTGCTTTGCCTCGTCATCCTCATCGACGGACTCTTCCTTTACGCGTTCAGCGACCTTGACCTCGGTTGGCGCACCGCTAGCCATCGCGACAGAGCGCAAGGATGCTCCGAGCAAGGGCCGCCGAGCAGCGACCGTAGCAGTGACTGGGCGAAGGTGAGTTGATGCCGCGGAGCGCGACGCACCGCTCAGGGAGCGGCATTGTTGGCTAACTTGGCAGCCCGAAACACGCTTCACAGCCATCGAGAGCATGGCTGGCGGAAGAACGATACTTGAGCGACAAAAGCAACCAAAAGCGACCCGCAAGCCGAACGCTGCTCTTGGAAGTGCACACGTCTATGTGTTCTGCTGCTGCCGCCGCGCGCCGGCGAGTCGTTGCGCATCATCCATTAACAAAACACACACGGGGCTTATGGCGCCATTCTCGGCACCCCTGGCCGTCCCCTGCCGCCGGCCCACACCCACGCCTGCACGTCGCTAACCCTTCAGCACCCACCCCGCCGCGCGCTCCTCCCTACGCCCGCCAGCCCGCGAGCGAGCGCTGGTCCTCCTCCTCCCGCAGCATCCTCCGCAGCGCCACGATGACCGCCTCCGCCTGCGCCTGCCCCGCGCCGCCCTGCGCGCCGCCCGCAAAGCGCCGCTCCATCAGCCGCGCCAGCGCGGCCCGCAGCTTCTTCACCAGCACCGCCGTCTGCGCGCGGCACGCGATTCGCACGCCCGCGCCCTGGCCCGGCCCGCCTGCGCCCACCACCACCGCGCCCTCGGCGTGCGCCACGGCCATGTTGGGGCCGCCAAACAGCATCAGCGACAACGGCGACACGACCGTCACGTCGCGCAGGAACGCTCGCGTGGTCTTGACCTGCCGTCGTCATCATAGCCGTCGCCATGGCGGCCGGAACATCGGGGTGAGGAGGGCAATACAGCGTCAGCGGCCAGGGAACGCACCACGGGGCTGCATCGGCACCGCCCCATTTTCTACAACCCCAGCTTCCGTCCAGCTCCCAGCCCAGCTCCCAGCCCACCTTCTCCAGGTACACCAGGTACGGCTGCTGCACGCTGGGCGTCACGGTGCCCGCCAGGATGCTGCTGGGGTGCACCCACACCTCGTCGCCCGCGCCCGCGCCCGGCGCCGCGTCCACCCAGCGCGGCGGCCCCACGGGCGACGAGTCCTCCGCCATGGCCGCCACGCAGGGGCTCAGCGCCGCCGCCAGCGCGGCCTTGACCTGCGCGGGTTGGAACGAGGGACACAGCGCCGGGGCATGGGTACAGGCGGAGTTCCCGGTTCGCAGAAATGATGGTGTCAGAAGATACTGCGAGGCGCGGGTGCGGACTTGCCCCATGCAGGCTGGCGGCGGCCGCGGCGGGGCAGCGCCGTGCACGCGCCAGCCCTTGCTTGGTGCGTGCAGGAACGCACAGCCCGTGCATCCACCATCGGCGACACCCACAATGAGGGGGTCACGGGCAAACTTGTTCCAGGGTGCTGCCCCGTCGTCCAACCAGCGCCCCGCCGCCGCCAGCGCGCCGCGCCCGCCGCCGCCGCCCTCGCCGTCGCCGCCGCCGCCGCCCCTGCCGCCCCTGTCGTCGCCGCCCGGCACCACCAGGCGTGCGTCCGCCAGCATGGCCGCCAGCTGGCAGCGCATCTCCGACAGCTGCGGGCGTGCGGAGGGAGGCGTGGACGGGAGGTGACACGTTATGGTGGCGTTTCGGGGTCAACGGCGCCAACAAGTAGCATGGAACAGGCGGCGTTGCGGCCGTTGCCGTTGCTGCCCGGAGCTCGCTTCCCATCCCTGCCCAGGCCCCGCTCGCCTGCTCCAAGGTCTGGGTGTGCAGGAAGAAGCGCTTGGCCAGCTGCGCAGCGGACCTCGGGCCGCCGCCGTGGCGCGTGGAGGACGCCGTCTGCATGGGCGGCGTGGGGGGGCAGGGGTTGCGGCTCGCAGCGGAGTGGGCCAACGACGGCGAGCTGACTGACACACGCCACGTGGGTCGCACGGCATCGGCGGGACGGGCTGCCGGCAGAGGGGCCCCCTTGTACGGCGCCCACCCTCCACATGTCGTACGCCGCCGCCAGCAGCAGGTGGTCGCTCTGCTGCCCCGCCGCCAGGCCGCCGGGCCCGCCCGCCGCCGCCAGCGAGCGGCGCGCGCGCTCCGCCTCGCCGCGGTCCTCCGTGGGCGTCAGGAAGGGCGACCTGGTCGGGCGGGGCCGGTGGTACAGGATGCGGGGTTCGGCGATCGGCGACCAGCAGCGGCGCAGCGGCATGTCGAGCCCCAGGAACCCCATCCGGCCGCAGGGGGCCCTTCGTCCGCTGCTGTCCTCTATCCCGCACCCACACCACCCACACGTCGCGCACCGCCGAGCAGCTGCCATTCCCCCACACCCCACACCCCAAATTCCACACCCCACACCCCCACACCCCACCCCACACAGCCACACACCACAAACGCACACACCCTCCCACATCCTGCCACACCCCCAAACCCCGTCGCAGTACCCACTTGTGGCTCATGGCCGCCGCGATGGTGACGGCGGGCGCCAGGCAGCCCAGCGTGCAGCCCACCACCAGCAGCTTGCCCAGCCGCGGCGACACTGGCAGCAGCGCCAGCTGCCGGCCCAGCGCCGACAGCGCCTCGCGGGGGCAGCCCGCGGCCAGCAGCAGCGCCTGCGGCTGGGGCCCTGCGGAGGAGGAGCCCGCCTGCGGGGCCTGCTGTGAGGAGCTGGGGGCGTCGGGCGCAGGCTCGGGCCCCGGCGGGGGCGCGGGGGCCGAGGAGGTGGAGGGGGCAGAGGAGGGGGCGGTGGCGGGGCCGGAGGGCGCGGAGGCGGCCTGCAGGTCCAGGGCGCCCACGAGCCGCAGCGTCTCCATGGCGGCCGCCACGGCGCGCGGCTGCGGCGGCTCCAGCACGCGGGCCAGGAAGTCGGACACGGGGCCCAGGCCCATGAGCAGGATCTAAGGGGGGGAGTGGAGAGGGGAGAAGGGGAGGGAGGGGTCTCAGCAGACACTGGTGAGGTTGGGGAGCCCGTCTCCTCATTGCCCTGCCTACAGGGCCACCGGTGACGCACAAGCCGTCCTCTGCCCGCCCTCTTCTGCCCTCATCTCTCCTGCCCTCCCCCTCGGCCCTTCCCCGCCCTTCCCCCTTCCCCCCCCCCCGACCTGCAGCACCAGCTCCTCCAGCGGCACGCGCGTGATCTCGGGCGCGCCGTACCGCCGCAGCCGCGTGTCCGCCCGCCTGCGGGTGTAGGTGGCGTAGCAGGTGCCCGGCCGCACGCGGCCGGCGCGGCCCGCTCGCTGGCTGGCGGAGGCGGCGCTGACCCAGTCCTCCACCAGCATGGACATGGAGCGGGCGGGGTTGAAGCTGAGGCGGTGGGAGCAGGGAGAGGGGGGAGGTACAAAATGGGTAGAGGTTACGGAAGCAGTGACGAGGGCCCCGGTGCAGGCAGCAGGGGGAGGGGAAAGGCGGGTAGGGGAGATTGCAGGCATGTCAGGGTCGGCATGGCAGCGGGCGGTATGAAGCGCTGAGGGAGGGTGCCGTTGCAAAGCTGGCGGGAGGGGTGCATGTGTGGGAGCCACTGGGGCCGGCCTCACCCTCCCGCCCCCTCCCGCCCCCTCGCCTTCCCTCACCGCCGCTCCTTGTGCCTGCCCGTGTCCACCACCGCCACCACGTCCTCGATGGTGAGCGACGTCTCTGCGATGTTGGTGGCCAGCACCACCTGATGAGGCGGGAGGGGAAGGGAGGAGAAGGGGAATGGGAACGGGAAGGGGCGCGAGGGGGCGACGTTGGGGTTTGACCACACGTCGCTGCATACCACGGACCGCCTCGTAGGACCTCACAGGCTTCACAGGGACACCGGCTCGCCCCTCACCGCCACGCCTCCCCTCTCCCTCCCACATGCAACCCGCGTGTCCCCCACCCCCTGCCTTTGCCCCACCTTGCGCAGCCCCGGCGGAGGCGGCCGCAGCGCCGCGCGCTGCCCCGGCGGCGGCACCCCGCTGTGCAGCGGCAGCACGGTGCAGCGCTGCTGGTCGCCGCCGCGGGGCGAGAAGGCGCGCTGCGCGGTCAGCCTGTCGTACAGCGCGTTGATCTCGCCGATGCCTGGGGCGTGGGAGGGCATGGGTGGCATGGGGGAGGCGAGGGGCGGGGTTGGCAGGGTTGTAGCACAACGAAAGCCGCATGCCAGGGGCGACCGCCGCGCGCTGGTCGTTTGGCGACACGGCGACCCTTCCGCCCGGCTCCCCTTCCTCCCATGACCCCGCTTTTCCCACCTCTCAACCCGTAGGACCGCCAACACAAGGTCCCCTCCTGCCCCCCAACCCCCAACCCCCCCAACCCCCTTTGCCACCTCCCCTCACCCGGCAGGAACACCAGCACCGCGCCCGGCTCCTGGCTGGCGTCTATGTGGGTGAGCAGCGCCTCCAGCAGGTCGTAGTCGATGCGCCCCTCGTCCAGGCGGGCCAGGTTGCGGCGGGTGTGGGAGGGCCGGTCGGCGTAGGCCTGGGGGAGGCGGGAGGGAGGGGGGAGGCGAGGAAGATGGGGAGGCGTCCGGCAGTTGGGACAGGGCGAGGGGGCAGCGGGCGAGCGGGGTGGAGGCGGGGGCCGGGTGCGCCACGGCACTCACAGCACGCTGCTGCTGGGGCACCACGTCAACTAGCAGCCCCCGCAGCCGCTGTTCGGCCCCCCTGCAACCCCACGTTTCGCGCCCCCTGCAGCCCCTGCAGCCCTCACGTGGTGATCGTAGTCGGGGTTTAGCGGCGCCGCCAGCGCCTCGTCGTCGCCGAAGCCGCGGGACACCATGTCGCGGGCCGCCCTGGTGGGGAGGGGTGAAAGTGGTGATCAGGTTGCGAGGGCGGTGACAACGGTCGGAGAGGGGACACGCCACGGGTCGGCGGGGTAGGAAGGCAGGGCGGACGGCGGGAGGGAGCGCTGCGGCTGTGGCCTAGCCCTGCGGCCCAACCCCCACGTGCTGAGCCCCTGGCTGGGCCCCTCCTGGCGACGCACGCGGCCCACCGAGCGGCCCGCAGGCTGCGCTGCAAGCCCACATGTCGGGTGCCGGCATCCTCACAACCCAGGTGGCGCCCACGCAGCCCGCTGTGTCTTCCCCTTCCCCCCGGCGCCCCACCTGCTGCCCCCCGCCTGGCGAGCGTACACCTGCGAGGCGCTGGGGCCGTGCCGCCGCAGCGCCGCGGGCGCGTCCGAGGCCAGCCGGTAGCTGCGGGAGGTGGGCAGGGGTTGACAGGGGGTTGGGGGGTTGACAGGGGGTTTGGGGGTGGGCGCAGCGCGGGGGACCCCTCTGCAGGCCGATGCGTCCTCGGCGCGGCAGGCGGCAGGCGCCACACACATACCCAGCCCTCCCCTCTCCTGCCCTTCCCTTCCCGTCCCTTCCCCTCCCCTCCCTTGCACTGCACCTCGCTCGCCTCCCCTCCCTTCCACGGCCCCCTCCCCTCACGCCCGCTCACCCGGTCATGTCGTACACGTCCTCCAGGTACAGCCGCGTGACGGGGAAGGTGCGGCCCGCAGCCGCCAGCACTGCCGGGGGGGCGACACGGCGGGACGCGTGGCCGGGCTGCAGCAGCGGCGGGGCCTGGGCTCGCAGCCGCCGCACCCCATGCGGCAGGGCCGTCGCTCACGGCAGCCATCCCGTTTCCCTTTGCCCCGCCCTCTGCCTCCTGACGCTGCTCCCCGCTGCCCTGTCCTCGGACATCCAACTACGTCGTTACTCCCATGGTGCACCCCCTCCTTGTTCACTGCCCTCGCCACCTCTCTGCCCATTATTTACCCCTCCCACTCCCCTCCCGCACCCGGGCAGCCGCCAAAGTAGCCGGCGAACAGCGCCGCGTCCAGCGTAGCGCTCATGAGCACCACCTTCAGCGGCGGCGGCGGCGGCGGCCCCTCACTGCCGCCCTCCAGCCAGGCGGCGCGCTGCTGGGTGCGCGCTGCCAACAGGTCGCGCAGCAGCGCTATGAGGAAGTCGGACTGAAGCGAGCGCTCGTGGACCTGGGGCGGAGTGGGGTGGGGGGATGGGGAGGCGAGGGCCGGGGTGGGAGGCGGGTGAGGCAAGGGTTGCGGATCGGGCAGGGGTGCGTTGGGCCGCATGGCCGGCTGCGACGCATGCTACCGGTGGTGCAGTCGGCTGCGGGCTGTCACCCCTATCTCTACCCCAAGGGAGGTCGTGTGTCCCCCAGCCCCCCCCCCTCCGCACCTCGTCCACGACCACGTGCGTGATGCCGCGCAGCGAGGCGTCGCCCGCCAGCCGCCGCAGCAGGATGCCTTCGGGGGGCGGGTTGGTGGCACGGGCAAACCCCATGGATTGCAGCGCCGTGGCGTGGCAGGACTACGCCGCAGCGAACAGCGAGCTCCGTGATGCGCAGGCCCCAGCACACGGACAGGAGAGGGCCTGGCACAGAGTGGCCGCCAGCGATGGGCCGCCGCGGGGGCCCCCTGCCGGCTCACCGGTGGTGCAGAAGGTGAGGCGCGTGTGCCGAGTGACGGCGGCCCCCAGGCGCACGTGGTAGCCGGTGGTGGAGGCGGGCCCGGGGCTGCCGGGCGCCGGCTCGCCGCGCTCCTCGGCCACGCGCTCCGCCACGGAGATGGCGGCAATGCGCCGCGGCTGGGTCACCACCACATGCGTGCGACCGCCGGCGCCGCTGGTGATGGCGTCCTCGAGGAGGTACTGAGGCACCTGTGCGGGCGGGCGGGGGGTTCGAGGGGAAGCGAGGGCCAGGGTTCGTGTGTTGGGTCGCGATGGGAGTCGGCGGAACATGAACGCGTGGAGCGAGGTGGTGGGCAGGTACACGCGGCTGCCATCGCTTGGATGGCGAGCCGCGAGCCAAGGCAGCAGGAGCCGCAGAATGCTGAGAGACTGAGCGACGAGCAGCTGTCGCAGCTCGGTGTCACGTTCCACAAGCCACCGCTGCCTCCAGTGCGGATTACAGTCACGGTAGATGGCAGGAAGTGCAGGGTGAGCTTTCGCAGCAAGGTGGCGATGCCGATGGTCGCGACGATGCGCGGCGCGAAACAAGCCGCCCGCTGCAGGTCTTCCGCTCCGAAAAGGAGCGCCAGCAGCACATAGCTGCGTGCAAGGTGGTGGTCGCCAAGAACTGCATCGAGGGAGCCAGGTGCGTGGCCTGGAGGCCGATAACTGTGTCCTGGCCTCCCCTGCACTCTGCTGCGGCTGGCCCGCTGCCCACACTTTTCTCGGCCAGCCCTCAATCCCACGCCGCGTTCCCCCCGGCCAGCGCTTGATCGGTTTGACTCCCTCCAAAACGCAGGTCCGCCTGCGTGCTGCGAGCCATGGACGCCTGCCGGCCGCCCGCATGGCAGCGCTGGCTACCCTTCCTGGCGCCGGGTGCGACCAGCCGCAGCCCTCGGGGCCTACAGCGGCAGCGGCGGCCGCAGCTGGGGATGCCAAGCTCGAGCGGCGGTCGCAGCAGCGCCAGTGCGCCAGAGCCCCCTCTGCCTCTGCGCCCTCGCCGCGGCACTAACCAGCCGGCCCCCGTGGAATGCCCCGACCCCAGGCCGCGCGGACCCGGCCGAGGTGGAGGCGTGCGAGACCCGGCACATGCAGGTGCGGGTGGGGGTGCGGGTGGGGGTGCATATGGGGGGCAGTGGCGGCAGGTGCGGGTGGGGGCAGTGGCGGCAGGTGCGGGTGGGGGCAGTGGCGGCAGGTGCTTGGGGGCAGTGGCGTGGGGGCAGGTGCCGTGGCTGCGGCCCGCAGCCAGTGTTGCCCGCAATGGGTCCGGACCTGGCCCCGGGCGCTCGCGAGGCCCCTCGTGTGCTGCGGCGCCCGCCCACGGAGTAGGAGCGCAGCACAGCCCCGCCGTCCCGCCCCGCCTGGCCCCCGCTCCCCCACCTCCCCCACAGGCCTGCATGGCGGCGGCGGACGAGCGCTGCGCCGGCCACGCGGAGGAGCTGTGCCACCGCTCCCACCCGCAGCGCATGTGGCTCGAGTGACGGGCCGCCGGGGCAGCAGGGTGGTGGGCGGCTCGGGGGCGAAGGGGCCCCGGACTAAAGGCCCCGCGAGGCCCCCTGGGGCGCCTCGGCGCGGCGCCGGCCGGTGCACGCCCGAGCGGCGCGTGTGTTTAAAAAAATCAACATATACCCGACACGCGACGCCCTGGGGAATTGACTTGTTAGCCGTGCGTGTGAGCCTGTGGCGCGCGGCCCAGGGGTTGCGGTCCGACGCGGGCCCTTTCCCGGGGCGGACTCCGCGGCTCTACCATGCTTGTGTGGCGGCCGCCGGCATGTAGTGTTGGGGTGTAAGCAGCAGCTGAGACCCTCGTGTTTTTTGACCGACGCCGCACACCTCGGCTGAGGCCCCTGTTCGACCTGCCCCAGCCCGCGCCCCTGCCCCAGCCCGACGCCCCTGCCCCAGCCCGCGCCCCTGCCCCAGCCTGCGCCCCTGCCCCAGCCCGACGCCCCCGCCCCCAGGGCCCGACGCACCTGGGTCGTCTTGCCGCAGCCCGTGTCACCTGCAGCCGGCAGCGAAAGGGGGGAGGCGGGCGGGGCAGCCGGCATACGTGTCGATGGCTCAGCCCGCGCACTGCCAAACCCTGTGCAAGTGTCAGCTGCCCGC
>BDDC01000677.1:37854-48888 GCA_001662425.1 Chlamydomonas sphaeroides
ACATCTGCCACAGCAGCACGCCAAAGGAGTACAAGCTGCAGGGGGAGTGGGGGGCAAGGGGAGGGCAGGAGGGCAGGGGCCAAGGCGGGGACCGAGTAGGTGGGGCCATGAGGTTGGGGCAGGTGCGGGCGTGAGGGCTGGGGGTGGGGGCTGACGAAGCGATGGCGGTGAGGCGCGTGCGCGCTTGGAGGGGCGCTTGGAGGGGCGCTTGCAGGCGGGGAGGGGCGCTTGCAGGCGCGGCGGCCGCCACTCACTCGCTGCTCCTGCACAGCTTGTTGTCCAGGTACTCGCCCGCCATGTACGGCACGGTGCCCCACTCGGCCGTCTCCACGTAGCCCGAGGCGCCGCACAGCCGCGACAGACCAAAATCAGCCACCTGGCGGGGGCGGGGGGGTTGGGTGCCGACAGGGGGGCACACGGCAGTGGCGGCCGGCCTCCGCGCTGCGGCCCCCCGGGCGTGCCCTGCTTGCCCGCACCCCTGTTCATCCACCGCCCTCGCGCCCCGCCCTGCCCCCTCCTCGGCCACACCTTGGCCACGAAGCCGCGCGAGTCGATGCGGCTGCTCTTGAGCAGCACGTTGCTGGGCTTGAGGTCGCCGTGGATGATGCCCAGGCTGGCAGCAGCAACGGGCGGCACCACGTGAGCGGGCAGGCAGCGTCGGCCGCCGCGACTACACACAACGGCAGCCGACGGCCCGATCGGCCCGACCGGCCCGACCGGCCCGACCGGCCCCCACCCCTTCACCCCCACCCCCACCCCCACCCCTTCACCCCTCCACCCCCACCCCACCCCACCCCACCCCTGCACCCCGCCACCCCCCTTCACCCACCTGTGCAGGTGCGTCATGCCCAGCGCCACCTCACGTGCGGTGCGCAGCAGCGCACGGAGCGCCCAGGTGCGCGAGCGGCGGGCCTGAGCCTGAGCCTGCGGCCGGAACACGCCGCGCTTGATGGCGCTGCGGGCGCGAGCGGCGGGGATGGGGGGCGCGGGCGAGGCAGCAGGGGCGTGTGGGTTGAGGGCGGGGCCGCGAACCGCCCAACACTGCCCTGCGACCCCTGCCGCCCGGGCCGATCCTCACCTGTGCAGCGTGCCCTGCACGCCGCCAGGTTGGCGCCGGGTGGCGAGGGCGGGCGAGGCACAGGGCGGCACAGCGGGCGCGTCATGACCTCGGCGAGGCGAGCGACAAGCGGTGCACAGCACGGAGGTCCTGGCCTCCGCCCCGAGCCTACCATGCCCCCCAACCGTCGCCCCCGCCCAGCCGCCGCGGCCGCCTCACCTCGTCGCACCACTCGGACACGATCTGGATGACGTACTTGCCGGGCGCGGCGCCCAGCTGCTTGAGCACCTGCGGGGGAGGGGCGCGGCGGGCAGCTGGGTCGGCAGCCGGGTGAGGGGATGAGGCGGAGAGCCGACCCACATGATCAGCCGACCCACACGAACAGCCGACCCATATCACGACACACGCCAGGAAGGGGTTGGCACTGAGAGCGGGATTGGCGATGGCGGGCACTAGCCGGCACCCGCTCGGACAAGCCTTCCATGTCGGACCCAAGCAAGCCCCGAGCCCCAGACCCAAGCCGCGGGCCCGCGCCCACCTCCACGCCATCCACCGGCCGCGGCGCCACCGCGCTGGGGCAGTCGAAGCTGTCGTCGCCCCGCGCCACCTCCAGCTCGCCCTGCTCCCCGCCGCTGCCGCCACCCCCACCGCCGCTGCCGCCACAACCACCGCCGCCGCCGACGCTGCCCGGGTCACCGGCGCCGGCGCCCAGCAGCAGCCCGCCGCTGCCGGCGCCGCCGCGGCCCGACGCGCCCCTCGATTGCTGCGCCAGCAGCAGCTGCTGCTGCGCGCTGCTGTGCCCAAGCACCACAGTGCCCATCACAACCTGTCGTGCTGCGCTGCCGCTGCCCAGGATGGAGCTGGGCGGCTCCGGCGCAGAGGGCAGGCCGCAGCGGGAGGCGGGGCCGCCGCTGGCGGCACCACCCGAGTCGAGCAGCACGCTGGGCACGCCGCCGCAGCGGTGGCCGCAGCCGGTGGCCGACTCCGGCGGGGCCGTCTCGGGCGTGTGCGGCTGCGGAGTGGCGGGCGGCTGGGGCGGGCGGCGCTGCTCGTCGAAACCCTCCTCCAGCTGCGGAGGCGGCGGGCGGACGGGCGGGTCGGGTAAGAGGGGCCGGTTTGCGTGCCAAGGACCTATTGGCACTGCACGGCTGCGTGTGGCCCCCTCCGCGCCAGGACAGCGCCAAGGCGCCGAGGCAAAGTGACTAGCCAACGGCGGCGCCAAGGTCAGGCCGGCGGCCGCACCTGCGCGATGGCGTAGTCGAAGGACTGCACCACGAAGGGGTGCGCCAGCAGCTTGCCCAGCACCGCCTCCTGGTAGGCGGCGGGCACGTCCACCTCCGCCGTGACCAGCCACTTGACGGCCACGGTGCAGCCGGCGCGCCAGTGGGCTGCGGGGGATGTGGGTCGGAAGCGGGAGGCGGGATGTGGATCGGGTTGGGAAAGCTGGCTGCGGAGGAACCTAGAGGTGGGTAGGGTCAAAGGAAGGACAGGCCGGGATATGTTGAGTCTCTTTGCAAAGACCAGGCGGGTGCCACGAGGGACCGCGTGCGCAACATGCGCAGGGTGTGGGTTGGGTGGGGGGCATGTGGGTCGGGATAGCGGGCATGTGGGTCGGGATAGCGGGTATGTGGGTCGGGGGGAAGGGGGGGCAAGGGTGCGACCTCGCGAGCCCTTGAGCAGAGAGCACACAGAGCCCTTGAGCAGAGAGGGGTCCGGAGGGACAGCGGGTGGCGCGGTGCAGGCGATGGCGGGGCCTGTGCGGTGCGGCCTCAGAAGCGGAGGCCGATGTCCGGTGGGTGCGGCTGGCCGCGGCGCCCGCGTGTCGCCTCACCCTTCATCACGGCGCCCTGTGCTCCCTGCGGTGGACGGCCAGGTGCGAAAGGGGGGGAGCAGGGAGGCGGGAGGGCGATGTGGGCCCGCAACAGCATGACGATGACGTCAGCGGCCCCGGCGCAACGGCAACGGACGCCCTGGTCCAGCGACCGCGGCAAGGCAGCCGCACAGCTCCAACTGTGCTGCCAATCTCTGGCACGCAGAAATTTTTGGGAGCTCGCGTGGGGGCCAACCCCAGCACTTCCGTAGGGGAGGCGGGGAACGGGGGGGGCCAGGGCCTCGCACCTGGCCGACGAACTCGGGGGACTGTGTGGAGCACAGCAGCTCTTCAAAAGATGTCAGCTTGATGGCCATGGAGCCGGGAAGGCTGGCGCCGGCGCCGGCGTCCGAGCAGCGCCGGGGCCCGCAGTCCATGCCAAACCCCGACATAGACAAGCGGGCATCGCTGTGGGGACAGCGGCGAGGCGGGAAGTCAGGAGAAGGGCAGGGACGTGGGGGTTGTGAGGTGGATGTCGAGATAAGTACGTGAGCAAGTTGCAATCTCACAGAGGGCGTCGTCATGGCAAGGGGCCGGGGTCGGTGAATTCCCCCCCACCCACCCCGCCGCCTCCTCACCCAACCCACACACAACCCCATCCCACAGGGTTTTCAAGCTCCCGACATACAGGCCTAGCCATTTTGGCACTGCTATGCCAACACAGGGGCGGTTCAAGGCACCGCGCAAGCACGCGTCAAAGCAGCACGGCGAATTCCTGACCTGACACAGAGGGTGCCGGTGGAGCCGCAGGTGAGGTCGCTTGTCAGTAAGCTGGTAAGCGGCATAATAGCGCTTGGAGACTTGATGGAATTGAAGGATCCGAGAGAACGAGTCATCAAACCAAGTAATTCGGGGCGCTCGCCCGGCCGGCCGCTCCCCGCCCGCGATGAAGCGAGCGTGGTTCCAGGTCCGGGTGTGTGGACCGGCGTGCATGAATCCAACAGCACTGTGCAGGTCGTGCCTGCCGTGGGTGCGACCACAACCTCGCCGTGAACGTCGCTGCTGTCCCCGACAGGCGCGAATGGAGGCGAATTGTCGCCATGGTCCTTGCAAAGCAATTCATCGGCCGCTGGCTCGCCGTGCGAGTGCTGTGGACTCCGTGGCGAACATTGTTCGCCGGCCTTCGCGGGGGGCGCCGCTTGAGGGCGCCAGCATGATGTTAGACACTGAAGCATAAGCGCGTAGACCGCGGCGAGCCGGCCATGCGGCTAGGCGAAAGGCGACTGAAGAAGCATGTTGGGGGGCCCGCAGCAAGGCGGCAAGCTTCCAAGCGTTGCACGAAGTGACGTAGTGCGTTGGTGCTGAGCGCACGTAACAACGGAGAACAAGGGGTCGGCCTGGTCGCGTTACAAAGACGGTGTAGAGTTAAGCTACCGAACAACAACAATGAAGCAGTCTTCTTGATGGTGTGGAGAAGGGTGTGGATGTGCAAGGGGCGTGGGCGTGGAGAAACGATGTGCCGCAATCGGGTTGTTATGCCGCGTCGCACTGCCTGCCGCACCAGAGCAAACGCGCAACTGCCTTCACCCTTCGGCGCACACGGCAAGCCTCCAACTCTTGGACGCGGTGCCGCGACGGGACCGCTCCCAGACTGTCGGGTAAATAAATATCTTACCCGTTCGTACCTTGATGTGGTTCGCCGCAGGGCGCTTCCCCGCTCGTTGCCGGCTATCGGCCTACACCGCACCGCCAGCCAGCAGTATATGTCTTGTACATATAGCCGGGCAAAACCTGTGTGCCGAGCGAGATGAAAGAGCGCAACTCTTGCACCAGGGGCTCCCCTGTCTGGCACCAGGTCCCCCGCAGAAGGGGGGGCCTCCTTATCCCCCCTGTCCGGTACCCTGCCCTGGTGTTTGAAGCCTGTCTTAATCGCCTCCCCGCCGTTCGCAGCCCCTAACTTCCCGCCCGCCGAGCAGCGCAGCACAGCTTCGTCCGCCAGGAGGGCTCGCACAGAAAGCACCGCCTTTGTAGTGGTTTAAGGTCCCACCTCATGACCGAGCGCTGGTTGGCAAGGGCCAGCCCGGACACACTTGTGGCCACGCAGTGGATGGGATTCACGTGCTGTTCTGCTGTACCTGCGGCAGTATGGCTGCTGTGCCACCGGAACGCGTCCACTAACATTCCCCACTCGGGGCGTCCAGCTCCCGGGCGCTCTCTGTTTACATCGTCGTCACTTCGCGCTGCACACGCCACGCCACAGCGCGCGTCTCCATGTGCGACAAAATTGCGCGTCCGCCTCTCTCACGCCGGCGGCGGGCTCCCGCCCGAAGCACGACATATTCCTGCCGGCGTCGCCATCGCCTCGCCGACAGGGCCCTCAAAACTGCTCCGCTACGCCGCCAGTGAGCTCCACACCGGCCAGGCGCAACGCCGGCCGTGCTCACCTGCCGCTCGCAGGCGCGCCGTACATCGTACTCGTCCGTCTCATCCACTCTCATGTTGCCCGCTGGGTGCTGTCCTATGCCGGGCTACGCCAGCGCCACACGCCTAACCGCCGGTGATACCTCCAGCGTCCCACCACAACCCCGACGCCGGCGCCCCGCCCTGCCCCAGGCCGAAGTCACCGCCTCTCTGCCTCACCACCACCGCTGCCAGCGCCCGCCTCCCCCGCCGCACACGGCCGCTGCTGCTGCTCCCAGGCGCAGGCCGCGGGCCCTGCCGGGCCCTGCACACCTCCGCCCCGCCCCTGCACGTCTCCACCACCACCTCCCGCCGCGCCCTCCTCGGCCGCAGCCGCTCCACGATCCCGGACCGCTGGCACGTGCGCCTCGCAGCAACGCGCCGCGGCTGCCCTCGCCAACGGCCCACAACGCCAAACGCGCCTCGCCGCCACGCCGGCGCGCCGCTCTTGCCGCAGCGCTGCGCCATGCTGGTGCCCGCGACACCCAAGGTCGCAGCAAGGCCACCAGCCTCCGCTCCTCCACACCGACCCGCCACTGCTTCTGGCCCTTACTGGAACAGCTTGGAGAAGAAGGACGACACGGGGTTGGCCTCCTCCGCGGGCGCGGCCTCCTCGGCGGCCTCGGCCTCGGCGGCGGCTGGGGCGGCGCCGCTCGACCTGGCCTTCCAGGCGGCGATCCTGTGTGGTGGCGCAGGCGAGGGGCGGGCGGTGGGCGGCGGCCGGCGGCGGGGGATCAGCATGGAGGCAGGGTAGGGCGGGCGCACGTCTTGCGCTGTGGACTATCACGGGCCGCGCAGGCCGTGGCCGTGGGCACCGTGCCAAGGGGCAGTGCCAGCATGCTCCTTGGTGTGCTCTCGGCAGTGTGCCGGTGTGGCCGTGCGCTCGATGCGACCCGAGACACCTACCAGGCCTGGGCCTCGGCCTTCTCAGGGCTGATGGCCTCAGCCGCGGCGGCGGCAGGCGCAGCGGCGGCGGCAGGCGCGGCGGCGGCGGCGGGCGCGGCGGCGGCGGCGGGCGCGGCGCCCTTGTTGGCCTTCCAGGCGGCGATCCTGCGGGGGTGCAGGCGGGTAGCAGGCGGCGCAGGGCAGGGTCATCTGGGACGCTAGGAGCCGCTCATCCCGGCGCTTGCTGGACCGGGTAAATGCATGGAATGCGACGATGCCACTGGCTGCCCCATCCCCCTTTCAATCCCAAGCCCCCCACGCCATGTAGCCCCAACGCACCACTTCTGCGCCTCGGCCTTGCTGCGCAGGGCCGACTCCTCATCGTAGTCGCCCGCCTTCTTGGCAGCGGGAGCCGCCTCGGCGGCCGGCTTGGGCGCCGGCGGCGGCGGCGGAGGAGGCGGAGGCGCCGCGGCCTTGATCGGCTCGGGCTTCGGCTCCTCCACCTTGGGCGCAGGCGGCGGCGGCGCGGGCTTGGGCGTCGGCGGCGGCGGCGGCGGCGCTGCCTTGGCCTTGGCGGCGGCCTCGGCGGCCAGCTTGGCGCGGGTGGCCTCAATCAGCTGGCGGCGGCGCTCCTCCTCGGCGGCGACGGGGTCCACCACGGGCTGAGGGAGACGGGAGGGTTGCGAGTGAGCATGGAATCCGCCTTGACAAGCGAAAGCGCACTCGGTCGGTTTGCGGCTAACCGCGGCAAGGTCAGCAGCGCAGCTCGCGAATCACCTTGGGCGGCTGCGGCTTGGGCGCCTCAACCGCGGCGGCCGGCGGCGGCGGCGCATCGGCCTTGACGGGCTCCGGCTTGGACTCCTCAGCCTTGGGCTCCTCAGCGGGCTCGGCCACGGGCTCCGCAGGCTTCAAGAAGCCAAACAGGCCGCCGAACAACGGCTTGGGCTCCTCGACCACCACCTCGGCCGCCGGCGGCGGCGGCGGCGGCGCCGCGGCCTCGACCGGCTCCGGCTTGGGGGCCGGCGGCGGCGGCGGCGGAGCCGCCGCCACCTTCTTGGCGGCCGGCGGCGGCGGCGCGACGGCCTCGACGGCCGGCGGCGGCTTGGGCGCCGACGCACCCTCCTCCAGCTGGATGGCGGCGGGCGGCGAGAAGAGGCCGCCGAAGAGCGGCTTGGGCGCGGCCTTGGGCGGCTCGGGCTTGGCCTCGGCCGCCGGTGGCGGCGGCGCGGCCTTGGCGGGCGGCGCGGCAGCGGCGGGCTCGGGCTTGTCGTCGGTCTCCACGATGAGCGAGGGCTTGGGCGCGAAGAAGCCGAACAAGGGTTGGGGCGCCTTGGCCTTGGCCTCGGCGGCCGCGGCGGCGGCGGCGGCGGCCTCAGCCTCGGCGGCGGCGGCGGCCTCGGCAGCGGCGGCGGCGGCCTTCTCCTCCTCGGTCTGCGGGCGCACGGCCGCGGGTCGCTGCCAGCCACAGCACGGCTGAGGGCTCCTCATCCTCCCGCCCAAACCCCGTGTACTTCTGCGAAACATCGCCCCTAAAGCTCACGCGGAGGCGGCGGCGTCCCCCCGGCGTCCGAGCGAACCCGGGTGACCATCGCGGGTTTCTGTGCTTTCGGTGCGTCGCGATCCACTCACCGGTCCCTCGGGCTTCTTGCCGAAGAAGCCGAAGATCTGGCTGCTGCCCTTCTTGGGCGCCGCGGCGGCCTCGGCGGCGGCGGCGGCCTCGGCCTCGGCGGCGGCAGCGGCGGCCTTCTCCTCCTCGGTCTGCGGGGACGCGGCAACGGGTCGCTGTCAGCCACAGCACGGCTCGAGGGCTCCTCATACCCCCGCCAACACCTTGTGTGCCTCTGAAAAGCTTCGCCCTTACTACGTGCCCTGAAGACGCCGCAAAGGCGGTGGCGGCGCGGCTGCGTCCCGAGCGAACCCCCGGTGACACCTGAAGCGGTTAGCGTTTGGTGATGCGTCCCCCTCCGCTCACCGGGCCCTCGGGCTTCTTGCCGAAGAAGCCGAAGATCTGGCTGCTGCCCTTCTTGGGCGCCTCCGCGGCCGCGGCGGCGGGCTTGGGGTTGAGCACCTGCAGGGGCCGCGGAAAAAGGGGCGGGAGGTGCGGCAGTGAGGGGTGCAGCGAGCGCGCTGGCTTCGAGCCCGGCGAACACGGTGACCCAGGAAACGCGCGAATCACGGCTCGAAGCCACCGTCCCAACAACCAACGGTCAATAGTCAACCGCGAATTACCAACCGCACCTCGTCCGCGATGGCGGCGCGCTCCTTGTCCGACAGCAGCACACCGGCGCCCGCGGCCTTGCGCGCGCGCTCCAGCACCACCTGCGCAGTTGGGAGGGCGAGCCAGGGTGGGGATCAGGGTCAACAGATCACGTAGGGACCGACGTGTAATGCGCGACACGCTCTTGTCGCACGAAAGCTCGAGAAAGGCTCGACCACCGCCTTGGCGGGCCCGAGCCACGGCCAGGGAGGGCCATGTGGGAGGGCCCCGCATGGTGGGCCAAGGGGCGCAGGCCCCCTGGGTTGCGCTGCCCACCTTGGCAGCGGCCTCCAGCAGCGCCGCCTTCTCGGCCTTCTTGCGCGCCGCCTCCAGCGCCGTCTCCAGCGGCTTGAGCTGCTTCAGCTGCGGGGCCACCTCCTTCTTCACGGCCACCTCCTGCAGGTAGGGAGGGGAAGGGGGGAGGGCAGGGGAGCAGGCGATGAGGCGGTCGCGGCGGGAAGCGGAAAGCATTTCCGCCCTCCCCCAGCGGCCCCAGACAGCAACACATCCAGGGCCCACCGACCGCGCCCTGCGCCGCCTGCACGCGGCGTCGCCTTTCCTAAGCCTTGCATGCCCATCTCCGGGCGTCCCCTTGCCCATTCTTGGGATGTGCCGGTCCACCCTACGCGTGACCCCACGCGTGTCCTGCCCTGCACCCATCCGCTCACCATGGCGCCCCCACCCCCGCCTCCCCCTTGCCGCCGTGCCCTTGGCTTGGTCTCCTCTAGCTGCGCCGCCCCGGCCCCTTCCTAGTGAGGTACTTCATCTTCCGCGAGCCCCTCCTGCGCACCCACCCCTTCCCCCTGAGCCCCTCATAGGGGTGCGCCCCAACCCACCGTGTGTGTGGCCGCCTTGCCTCCCACGGCACCTTACAGCGCACACGCCGGTACCCTCCCCTCGCGCCCTTCCCCTCTCTCCCCCTCTCCCTCTTCCCCCACCCACCGTGGACGTA
Organism: Chlamydomonas sphaeroides; assembly: GCA_001662425.1. Taxonomy (NCBI): domain Eukaryota; kingdom Viridiplantae; phylum Chlorophyta; class Chlorophyceae; order Chlamydomonadales; family Chlamydomonadaceae; genus Chlamydomonas; species Chlamydomonas sphaeroides. The sequence goes on from BDDC01000677.1 coordinate 47,276, forward strand.
GCTACTACCCTCATCCCCTCCACCCCGCCCCAACCCACCGTGGACTTGGCCTCCTTGAGCCGAGCCGAAAGCTCCGCCACGCGCTTGTCCGCATCCAGCAGCGCAGCCGCCGCGGCAGAGGCCTTGACCTGCGCCGCGGCCAGCTCGGCGCGGGCCGCGTCACTGGCCTCGCGGCCGGCCAGCTGGGCCTCCTGCACGAGCGGGAGAGAGGGACAGGGAGCGGGGCGTGAAGGGAGGGCAAGCCAGTCAGTGCGAGCAGGACCCCCGGGGCCGGCATGAGGGGGAGCAGTCGCCTGGCCGCGCCTGCGGCTCCTGTGCCGTCCGCCGTCGACGGCCCAGCGCCAGGACCCCCCAACAGCCCCTGCGTCGGCCGCACCGCACTGCGGCCATACCCAGCAGCCATCCGCGACGTGCTTCTGCCCAACAAGGACCAGCGCCAGGCCATCGCCATGACCCCCTCCCCAGAGAGTGGCCGAGGCCACCTGCAGGAGCGCACCGCCACCCCCAGCCCGCCAGCCCTCTCCGCCCCTCACCCGCGAGATGTCCGAGGCCAGCTCCGCCGCCAGCTCGGCGTAGGGGCGCAGCGGCGCGGTGGTCTCCGCCACCACCTCCAGCACCTTGTTCTCCGCGGCCGCGGGGGTGGTGCAGCAGGCCGCCACCAGCTCAGCCACCTGCAGCCGGCTCACCTGGCAAGGGATAGCGGGGCAGGGGCAGGGGCAGGCGGGAGGGCGGATGGGTGGGGATGTACCATGGGAGTAACGAGCTAGTTGCGAACCTCCGAGCGTAAGCCCGGGCCCAAAGACGAAAGCCTCCCGCCCAGTCACCATAAGTTGTCGGGTGGGGGTGACGATGTCCGCACAGACCAGCACGGCACCAAGCCGAGGCAATCGCCCCGAGCCAAGCGCCCAACACCGCTGCGCTGTACCCTGGTAACCGATCTCCGGGGTGGCACGCGCGCCGAGCGCCCCAAACAAGCCCGCGCAGCGCACCGCACCTGGCCGCCGAAGGTGGTGTCGCGGGGCTTGACGACCACGTTGTGGGTCTTCTTGTAGTCGTCGGTGGGCCGCTCCATGCCGCCTGGGGGTTGTCGGGGTTGTCGGGGCGGAGCACAGGCGGACCCACGGGTCAGGCAACGCGGCGCAACGGACAGCACACTGGGCATGAAGCCATGCAGGTCACGGTTGCAAAGGGCTGGGCCTGCGTGCTGCAGCACCGCCGCCGCGCCTCTGCTGTCGCCTGCTGGGTCCGAGACGCAGGCTGGCGTGCGCTCGCACAGGCCACCCCCGACCAGCCGTTGTTGAGCCTCCATTCTTGAGCGCCCTCCCGCTCCATCCTTGCCCGCTTGCGCCCCCACCCTGCCGCCGCGTCCCCCGCCCGGGCGCAGACTGGTATGAGCGGCACCTCGGGTCCGTATCCCTCCTGCTCACAGTCGTACCTCTTTCAATCCTTTGACCCTCGACCCTGCATTCTCCCTCAGCATTCTTTCCTCCCCCAACACTCCACACATCCCCTGCCCTTCTTGTTTGTTTCCAAGGCGCACAATGGTGTAGGCCATGCCGCTGACCTCCCCCTCTCAGCCCAACCCCCCTCCCTCCCCTCCCCTCCCCTCCCCT
>BDDC01000678.1:0-22317 GCA_001662425.1 Chlamydomonas sphaeroides
CCCTCCCCCTCCTCCGGCCCCCTCCCCTCCGCGGCCCCACCTGCGCACGCGGTCGTGGATGGTGGCGATGGGCGTGAGGGTGTCCAGGCCCAGCTGCATGTCGAACTGGCGGCGGCACAGGTTGTCGACGATGCACACCTGGGGTGAAGGAGGGCGGGTGGGTGGTTGAGCGGGTGGCAGGGGGCCGAAGGAGGGGTGGGTTCGGGAAAAGAGGTGCCGTGCAGCCGGTATGAGTAATGCGCACGCTCGCAAAGTCCGCAAAACGGGGTATGGCGTCAATCTGATTCCCAGATCATCACCATTTGCTGCTTTGCGGTGGGGTGGGGTGGCAGCTGGCGTAGCGGCAGGGCAGGGGCTGTGCTGTGGGCCGTCACGGCAGAACGCCGCGGCTAGAACGCAGCTCGCACCTGCCGCCACTGGCATCAACCCCTGTGAAGCTGCGCCGCGCTGGCGGCCATCCCCAGGCGTGCCCAGCAGTCGCCGCAGCCCCTGACAGCTCGCGAGTGTCTGTGCCTCATGCATGGGTCGCTGCGCTGCGTTCCCCCGGCCCACGGGCTACACCCTCGCAAGCCTTTCCGCGCCCCGCATGGCCGCATGCCGGGTTCCCAAACGGGCTCTGCGTCTAGGAGGGATCTGGTCACGCTGCAGGGGCCGGCCAGGCCTCGCGCGAAGAGAAGTGATAGCATGGGGCGGGTTAGCGGCGCACGATGCTGGCGTTCCTTGCCCATCGCCGCCTGGGGCAGACGCTGTGGTCACCGAGCCAGTCCTAGCCCCCTGCCTGCCCCTGGCCACCGCAGGCGGGTCTTCCCTGCCACCACCCACAACGCCCAGGACGTGAGCCACGAGGTGGGCGGCGGCGGCACGCTATGCAAGCGCGGCGCTGGGGCCCTGATCCCAGGGCGTGCGCAACCGCGTGGCTCGGCCATCTCTGCACGTCCGTGCTTCCAAGCGAGCCCCCGCCCTTGACTATGATGCTGTCATCCCCCGCCCCGCTAGCTACCGGCCCCTCACCTCGTAGCCGCGCGCCGACAAGTGCAGCGCCGTGGCCCAGCCGCAGTAGCCGTCACCGCCTGGCGCGTCAGCAGCAGCGGCGGCAGTCGGGGCATCGTCAGCAGCGATGAGCGCAGTCAGCTGGGCGCAGAACCACGCAATTCGAGTGCATGCCCCTGGACCGTGCGCTTGCTGATGTGCGAACTCCCTGGCTCCGACGACACATGTGAGGCTACGAGCGGGGCCTGCACGGCGCGGTCAACGTCGTAGGCTCACCGATGATCATGACACGCGTGCCCTGCCCGCTGTTGCCAGTGGACAGCTTGGGCGCGGCCGTCTTCTCGGCGGTAGCAGTGGCCTGAACCTTCACGGTGTGGGCGCGGCTGGACGCGGAGGGGGCCCGCGCAACCTGCGTCGTAAGGGTGGGGCGTCGGGCCGGGTACATCGCCGATGGACAGTCACGTCCCGGTCCCGTGGCACACCTTGCGGCCGACGCACACCGGCGCGGACACGACGCGACCTGCGGATAACAGGTGTGGCGCGTTAGGGCTTATGGAGGCGAGGCCTCGAGGCCTGCGAACGCACCAGTTGCCCGGACGCTGGCGACGCCCTGAGCCGCAGCCTTGGCCGCGCGGCGGCCTGCGTCCATCGAAAAGCACAAGTGATCACAGACGCCCAATTGACGCTGTGGGGCGCTGGGCTTCTCGCACACCAAGTGCGATCGAGCAAGCGTTTCGCATCGCCACACGCACCAGCGCGCTGGGTCTGCATCGTGGAGCACTGCATCGTGTTTGGCTATGTGTTTGAGGCTAATGGCCGGCGGCCCACTTGGTCGTCGTTGAGTTCGCGATTGTGGCAACTTGCCGCTTTTTTTGAGCACAATGCCTGGGGAATTAACCTGACCCAAGATGCTGCAGCGTGATCAGGCTCTCACTCAAATGACTCAAGGATTGATAGCTTGCCTTGCTGCTGCCCCGCACACGGGGTTGGGAGCCCTGTCATAGGCGCCTCCTCACTCGGCGCCTCCTCACTCTGTGCCTCCTCACTTTGACAACCTAGCATCCCAAGTGTGCAGCTGGAAAGGTTTTGCTATGCAATTAAAAGGCTTGCGCGCTCGCGTCCCATGGGTCGCCAAAAGGAATGCGTCCGGGCTGCCATGCTTAGCTACGGCACCGGACACCGCTAACCCAACAGTTGCAAGCTGTATATGGGTTGTGCTGCCAGATTTTCACGGACTGGTCCCAAGCCGCCGTGCACGACGGCCAAGTCTTGTCCGTGCAGGTCCGTGCCTGTCCGTGCAAGTTGGGGCAAGCTGCCCAGCCATGTGCTATGCGCCTGGAGCATGGCATTATCTCGGTATCTAGTGGCACGAGTGGCCCTATGCTGGGTAGGCCTGGCTGGACGCAGCCAGGCGATGGAGCAGGAGTGTTCCCAGCGGCTGTTGACGTTCCCAGGGGATAACTTCCCTGGACGTTGCCCGGGTTCGTCCTGGTTCCCCTTGTTCCCCCGGCTCTCCAACCGCGCCCACATGGACCCACCTGCCCACACTCCACGCTGCTAGCTGAGAGAAGTTGCCGAGTGTTGCCGTCTTCGCTAGCCCCGGGTTTCCATTTATAACCAGAAGGATGCCAGGAGAGGAACAGAGGCCACCTTGCAACAACCGCTCTGGCACCCAGTTGCTCAGCAACCCGACCGGTTAGCGGGCGTCCTTGAATGGCGGTGTAGAACGGTATCGGGAAGCGTCGCACATCTGTAGGCTGCGCGGTGAGTGGGGACGCGGCGGGAACCTGGCAGTGCCTTGCGATGCGCACTTACCGTGACGTCCCCATGGCATATAAAGGCCGTCGCGTAACGGAGGCTGAAGCAAGCGTGACGGCGAGTCGCTGGCGTGGGACTCGCACATCCCAGCCCCGCCCGGCGGAAGGGAGCGAACCTGTGGAGCGAGGGAGCGATGCGGCGACTTGGTCAGTCCATCGTGTAAGGTAGAAGCAGGCCCATAGGGTGAAGGCCAGCGAGGATGCCAGCATGCGTCGCGCCTAGCCCCGGGTTAATCCTCAAAGTACCCCGGGGTGAAGCGTGATATGCTTTTTGTCAGGGGTCACCCCTGCGTGCGTGATTGAACTTGAGCGAAGCTGCTTAGCAGGGGTGCTGGGGCCCCACAGGACGACGGATAGGGACGGACGGCTGGTGTCGCGTTGAGGCGTGACACGGTGTGACCTCCCCACCCCCAACGCTGCAAACCTATCAGGCCAGGACGGGTTGTGAGCGGCGCCTGGCCGCTTGGGCCCCCATGGCCGCAAGGGTACCGGTGTTGTTCAGTGGCTGCACGTAAACTATCGCTCCGGGAGCGGGGAGGAACTCAGCCCTTACCCCTGGGCTGATGCCACCTGCGCTGCAGGCACGCAAGGGCACGCCGGTGCCTCCCGGCAGCTCCAAGCGTCCCAGACCTCCTGCCCGGAGCCCCGGACCCCCGGGGTACGCCCAAGCGTTACATTCCGTGAACGCAGCACGTTTGCGGTACGTTAAGAAGCACAGGTCACAGAGATATCCGGACTTCCCGTTTCTACGCCGCGCAATCCCGCGATTGGCGAAGCGTGCAAATTTTGATCATAGCTATGTCGCGGCCCGCGGCACGTGTTCGCGCCGTGTGCATACTTACTTTGTAAACAACGGTGCAGCACTATAGCTTGCTCTAGCACGCATCGCTCTTGACCACGGTCAACCCTTTGGTTTCGACTCAACGCTTCTCGTTGCTTGTTATCATCACCTGCAAATATGAAGCTATTCTAAATAACTCCAGCTGCAAGGCTGCAGCGCCCCCAAGTGTGTAAACGGCGAGCGGAACTATGTCGGTATCCGCCTACGCGGAGCCGGCAAAGGAGATTAGCGAGCGGGAGCGAGAGCAGGCGGATGCGCGCGGTACGTCCGCTCGACGATCGGCCAGTTGCGACGCATGGGAAGCAGCTACAACCCTGATGGCCTTGTCAGCGCACGCAGTATAGTCCCAGAGCACGTCAATAGGCTGAAGCTGTCGCGATGTCACGGGCGGGCCGCGAGGCATGGGGAGCTGGCCGGCGAAGCCGACAGCGGGCAGCTCCGAGCGAAGCCAGTCCATCGCTGCGGCAGGGCCCGCGCACGCACAGCCACACCAGCCCCACGGCACTCCTCGCCGCCGTAGAACAGACGGTACACCCGCCGCAACATCGCCCCTACCCGCACCCCCTGCAACCCGTCCCCACAGGCCCCACCGTTCACCTAGCGGCGGGTAGCCCGGGGAACGCGCCAGCGGCTGGAAACGGTGCTGACGGGATGGTTATGGCGGATGCGGGCCCATCGGCGTACCGGGACGTCTTCTCCCACACCGTACGGCCCGACATCCGCAAGGGGCCCCTTGTGCGGCTAGCCGAAAGCGCCTTTGGCTGTGTGACCCATGGGCAGTACGCGTCAAACGAGGTCAAAACAGCCAAATACACCTGGGTAAGCGGTGGCGGGATACAGGGTGGGCGCACCTCACAGCTCAGCAGTTGTTCGCCTGTTCCGCGGTGCTGAACGTTGCTACCCCGCCGTCCCGCCATCCCTCGCAGATCACCTTCCTCCCGGTCAACCTATTTGAGCAGTTCACCCGCCTGGCGAACCTATATTTCCTCATCATCGCCATCCTGCAGCTCATCCCGGGCCTCTCGCCCACGTCGTGGTTCACCACCGTGGCACCGCTCGTTGTCGTGCTCACCATCAACGCCATCAAGGAGTTGGTGGATGACTTCTACCGGCACAGGTGCCTGGGCGCGGCGTGATGGGTGTAACAGGCCGCCGCAAACATGGCCGTAGCTTTGCACGTCCGTGTGCTGCAAGGCCCCAGTGCGCTATGCCAGGAGATAGAGAGCGCCTGTTGATGTTCGTCGCGCGATCCCATAGGATTGATATCTGGCTCACGCAGCTGCTGTGCGCCCCGGTACCTGACAGGAGCGACAATGACATCAACAACCGCACCGTGACGGTGCTAGAGGAGGGCGGCAAGGAGACGCAGGTGCCGTGGCGGGACCTCATGGTGGGGGACATTGTCAAGGTGAGGTCGCCAGCCATAAAGGCATTAAAAAGGCAGGCCGAAGCATGGGCACGACCCAGAAAGCCGGATGAGGGCGTATCATGCTGCGTGCGTCGGGGGCCAACAGGAGTCAGGCATGAGAGGCAGCCCAACCGCGTGCCACTAAGGGGTTTGGTGTTCAGCAGACTGCTGCCCATGTTAGCCTGACGGCCTAGATTGCCAGCTGTATACAGTGCTGCAAACCCTGCCCGTACACCCTGTTGACCTAGGTCGTGAACGACGTGGAGTTTCCCTCGGACATTGTGTTCCTGTCATCGTCGGACCCGGGGGACATCTGCTATGTGGAGACGGCCAACTTGGACGGTGAGCCGTAGATGCACAAAATTGAGGGGTGGGCTCGTGCACATGGGCAAGGCCGGCAACGTGGTATCTGTACAAGGACGCAACCCCACGCGCACCTGCTGTTTATATCTATGCAAATGCACTCCCTCGCCTGTTAGGCGAGACAAACCTGAAGATTAAGAGCTGCTACAGCAAGACCGCCTCGATGCACCTTGCGGACGAATTTAAAGACTTCGCGGAGAACCACCGATTGCGGTAAGCCTGCACGCGACGTAGCAGCGCCGGCTTCATGCCTGTAGCAGGGATGGTGCCCACGAGCCTTTGTGTCCAAATGTGTCTGTGCCCATGAGCCTTTTTGTCCTAATGTGCCTCCCGTGTCCCCCTGCCTGCAAACCCGCAGCTGCGAGCTGCCCAATGCGCAGCTGTACAAGTTCGAGGGCGCCGTGGTGCCCAACTCGGACCCGGACGATGCGACACTGCAGGTGCGCAACGTTGGCTTCAGCCGCGTCGCGTGAAAGCAGCACTGCGTGGTCGAGGCATGGCTCGTCGGGCGCTTGCGGCTGCTTGCCTGTGGCCTGTGGGCATGCCATGAGTAGGCCCTGCGCGAGGAAGGGGGTGCGCCTAGCGTACCTGTGCGCGGCCCCGTAGTCCACTCAGCCGCTGACGTACACGGCGCCGCGCCTGGCTTTGCTTTCCGTCGCAGATCCCCCTGACGGCCGACAACCTGCTGCTGCGCGGCTGCACGCTGCGCAAGACGGACTGGGTGATCGGTGTTGTGGTGTACACGGGGGTGGAGAGCAGGATCATGATGAACCGCACGCCCTCGCCGCGCAAGGTGCGAACCCCGCCCAGGATTGCGTCCGGCCTGGTCTGGCGCGCAGCCGGCGCCTGCCGGCAGGAAAGAATCTGCGCTTGGCTTGCCCGACGGGTACCTTCGACACCTCCTGCATTGGCGCCCTCAGGTGACCCAGCTGGAGCGACACATGAACGTGCTGGTGGGCACCATGTTCGCCCTGCTGTTCATCATGGCCGCGCTGATGTCCATGGGCGAGCAGATCTGGCAGACCATCCACCAGCACCAGGTGCGGCCGGGGTACAAGGGCCGCAGCGGCAGCGCGTAGCGCTGGGGTCGGCAGCGGCAGCGGTCCACTCTGGCAGCTGCACAAGTGGCCATGGGCAAGGCGGGCCTCACGCTTGTTGTCCGCCGTTGTTGCTTGGAACCCGCAGGACTGGTACCTGCAATTCGAAAACAAGTACCCCGACTTCTTCGCCAGCTTCAGGGGCTGGGTGCTGGGCGTGAGTGTCGGGCGACGGGCGCTTGGGGCGAGCGGCACCGCTCGGCATGGCCAGCGCGCACATGCAGCAATTGGCTGGAAGGAGGCCGCAGCTGCCGCTGGTGACCCGCACACGCCCATCGTCTCCTCCAGGTCATCCGGTGGATGATCCTGATCAACGGCGTCATCCCCATCTCCCTGTACGTGACCCTGGAGGTGGTCAAGGTGTTCCAGGTAGGCGCCGCGGTGCCGCCGCATCCTGGGCCGGGGTGCTGCACAGCCCGGCAGTGGCCACAGCCACCCTCGCCGCCTGTCTGGCTTCCCTGATGGCCGCAACCTCCAACGTCACCCTGCCTGCCGCGGGCCCGCAGTGCAAGATGATCCTGGACCAGGACCGCGCCATGTACCACCGTGAGACCGACACGCCCTTCTCCTGCCGCACTACCAACCTGAACGAGGACCTCGGCCAGGCAAGGCAGCGCCGCGAGTGCAAGGGATAGGACCAGGGCAGTGGCCGTGTGGCCCATTCAAATCGGCATCATTGCCTGGGGGCGAACGCACCAGGTGCCTGGGGGCGAAGGGCCGGTGGGCCATGCCCTTGGACCTGTTTATCATTAGATGTCAGGACGCTGGCAGCGACACCACCGCTGTCCCTGCCGCCTGCCCGGTTGGCCGCGCAGGTGCAGTTCGTGCTGTCGGACAAGACGGGCACACTGACGCAGAATGTCATGGGCTTTGTTTGGGTCAGCGCCGCGGACGCCATCTACGGCAAGAGGAACTGCAAGTGCGTTCTGGGGCGAGCGACCGCATCCTGGTACTCTGGGTGCAGACCGCACGGTCTGGCAGGGCAGCGGCACGCTGTGCGTGGGTGGCTGATACTCGCAGGACAATGAAGCCACGCCAGAAGCTTATGTGGGGCTGCTTCACCTCTGACTTTGGTGCTACGTGCTGCAGGGCCGAGGGCCTGCCCAGCCCGGGCCACGTCGAGGAGAACACGCCGCACTCGCTGGCGCTGGACCCCGACCTGCTGCGGGGCCTGGGCCTGGACCTCGCCATCCTGGCCAAGCCAGGTGAGCCCAACGGAACCACAGTATGCCGCATCGCCGCCCCCGCCCCGTACGCCCGCCTGGGCACTGTCCAGATGCTTGCAGTACGCCAAACATTGTACACCCCCTGCCGCTCAACGATGTTCCTCGGCCGCAGCCCACACCCGCTCCAACGTGTCCATGCGCGGCCACGCCAATGTCATCCGCGCGGCCGCCGTGGCCCCGCCCAACCCCGACCTGGAGCGCTTCATGATCAACCTGGCCGTGTGCAACACCGTGGTGCCGGCCGTCAGCGACGAGGGGCACTTCGTGTACCAGGTGCGCCCTCGTGCAGTGGCCAGGGCGAGATGCTTGGCGGCCCGTTCTGTGTGTATCGGCTGCTTGTATGCGTGCGGCCTTGACCAGCTGCCAAGGCCGCAGCCAGCGGGACACTGGGGGTCTATAAATACAACCCTGCATGCCGCCCGCCATTCGACCGGCCCACGTATAAACTCGGCAACCCTGTGGGCGCTGCTCCGCAGGCGTCCTCCCCCGATGAGGAGGCGCTGGTGACGGGCGCTGCCTTTGTGGGCTACCGCCTGTACAGCCGCACCACGGACAAGGTGGTGATAGAAGTGCTGCGCTCGGGCGAGATGCTGGAGTACACGGTAAGGAGCTCACGACAAGAGGGCGGCTCACAGGAGGAGCCCTGGCCGGGAGATGGTGTCTGGGGTGTGTGCAGGCGGCGTCGAGCTTGAGTCCGTGGATTGCCGGTGGTCCAAAACTCCGCAAGAGCGCGGCGAGCCTGCGATGTGTCAAACTCCCGAGGCCCGCGCTTGCTGCCGCTGCTGCGCAGGTGCTGGCGGTGCTGGAGTTCAACTCGGACCGCAAGCGCATGTCCATCATCGCGCGGTGTCCCGACGGCAAGATCCGGCTGTTCTGCAAGGGCGCCGACACCATGGTCATGGCGCGCATCATGCCCATGCAGCCCAGGACCGGCAACGTGCGCAGCCACCTGGTGCGGCCTGCGACCTGCATGGGGGGGCCCGCACCGGCAGCCGGGCACAGGCGGTGGGGCGGCAAGGTCGCTGACGGGTGGTTGTGTGGCCACAGGAGGAGATGGCGCAGGCGGGCTACCGCACGTTGTGCGTGGCCGAGAAGGAGCTGCCCGAGGCGGCGTACACCAAGTGGGCCGAGACGTACCAGGCCGCCTGCGTGGCGCTGACGGTGAGGCGTCGGGCCCTCCGTGTTGGCGGGAGTTTCAAACAAGCAGGGCAATAGGTGACCCTGCGTGTGTCGGTCGGCGTTTGCAGGACCGCGAGGGCAAGGTGGCTGCCGCCAGTGAGACAATCGAGAGAGACATGGAGCTGCTGGGCGCCACGGCGGTGGAGGACAAGCTGCAGGTGCGGCCGCAACTGCACAGCGGCCGCGCCAACGGCCTCCTGCCAACCCCTGCACCAGCCCTGGCGGCAGGCTGGCGCTGCCTGTGGGCTCACTTGATCTTCTCATTCCTGACCGATTGCTGCCCCTCGCAGGACGGCGTGCCCGAGGCCATCGAGGCTATGCTTGCTGCGGGAATCGGGGTCTGGGTGCTCACCGGCGACAAGGTGCGGGCGCCATACACCGGCGGAACAGCGGGCCATGCGCAGACCGGGGGCTGAGGGCTGCTGCTGCTTTGGCACGCGCAGGTGGAGACGGCCATCTCCATCGCGCTATCGTGCCGGCTGTTCACGGAGGAGATGGCGCTGGTGGAGGTCCGCGAGCGCGACTTCGAGCGCGCCAAGGATCTGGCGGAGGAGGCCGAGGTGCGGGCACAGGGGGCGCAGCTAGCAGCACCGGGCGCCGCGCAGAGCCCCGGACGCTGCACACGGCAAGCAGATCTGCAGCTGCCTACAGCACCTTTTCCATGCTGCTGTCCGCTGCACAGGTGCTGCGCGGCAAGCAGGCCGAGGTCGAGGAAGTGCAAATGGAGAAGGAGCGCGAGTTTGGACCCACGGCCGGGCCTATGGTGGGTCGCTGCGACGGCTTCGCAGGGGCGGGGCTCGCTGCTCGCGCCATCCAGTGCCAGGAGTCCACCACCGCGCCTCTCGCGCGCGCCCATGGGCTGCCGCAGGTCGGGCTGGTGATTGAGGGAGGCGCGCTGGCGAGACTCCTCAAGTCGGAGCACGCGGGCCAGCTGGTGAACATGTGCATCTCGTGCAAGAGCGTGGTGTGCTGCCGCGTCAGCCCCATGCAAAAGGCGCAGGTGCGCGAGGCGGCTTGCCTCGAGGGATGGGGTGCGGGGCGTTCAGCAGCAAATGCTAACCGGGATCAGCGACTGGCGGGCCCTGCACTGACCAAGCGCCTGGGCATGTCGCCTGCGTCGGACAGCTGGCCCTGCCTGTTGTGTGCTGGGCCGGCCGCAGCGAATGTGTCACGTGGCTCCTTTTGCTCACGGTGCTCCTGCATCTCCATGCCCGGCTTCCTCCCATGCTGCCTCAGGTGGTCAAGCTGGTGCAGCGCGAGCGCAAGGCCATCGTGCTGGGCATCGGGGACGGAGCCAACGACGTGGGCATGATCCAGGTGGCCACGCAGCTTCCAGCAGCGGACGGCGTGGCAGGGTGCTGCAGCGAAGTTTGCTCCGCTCACGTGCGCCCCGTCTCGTCGCGCAGGCCGCCCACATCGGCTGCGGCATCAGCGGGCGCGAGGGGCGCGCCGCCGTCATGGCCTCGGACTACGCCTTCGCGCAGGTGGGGGTGGGGCCAGCACACGGGGTTACCCACCGCGCACGGCGTCCTGCATCAAGGGGAGCGGGGCTAACGCTTCGACGGCCCGTTGCTGTCGCTCAACGTCTGCCGCGCAACGCCCCCTTCCACCTCAGTTCAAGTACGTGGCGCGGCTGGTGCTGCTGCACGGCCGCGGCGCCTACAAGCGCAACACCGAGGTGGTGTGGTACGCCTTCTACAAGAACTGGATCTACAACATGGTGCTGCTGTACTTCGGCTTCGTCACAGGTGCGCCGGCGGCCGCGGCCGATGGCCCCTGGCAAGCCGGCGCCGCCGCAGCACAAACCCCTGTTGCTTGGCGGCGCGCTTGCAAAGCCCCCGTGCCCTCCGCGATGCAGCCATCCCCAACGTGGCCTTTTCGACCCGCCTCGCCTTGCCTACCCATCGTAGGGTTTTCCAGCCAGCCGCTGTTCACTTCGGGCCTCATCGCCTGCTTCAACGTGTTCTTCACCTCGGCCCCCACCGTGGCGTTCGCTGTGCTGGAGCAGGACCTGTCCATGGTAAGTGCCGTAGCAGCTACGCCCCCTGTCTCCGGTGCACGGGACCGGAGCTTCAGACATGACCCTGCACAGCGTACGCAAGCAATGCTCCGTACCCACAATCCCCTGCCGGCCCATGGCACCTTGAATGCATTGGCGTGACTCCACCCCTAAACGCTCCCTTGCCCGTGGCCCCTCGCCGCCCTCCCGCTCCCGCCTCGCCCCTCGGCTCCCGCCAGGCCACGGTCCTGTCCACGCCCAAGCTGTACGAGGAGACCATGCTGGCCACCCGCAGCGACTTCCTGTGGGAGCAGCTCTGGTGGATCGTGCTGGTGCGTAGCCAGGCGGCGACCGCCCTGCCTGCTGCCAGCGCGCCCCCTCACGCCCGCGCGTCGTCCTCCAGCCCGTGGCCTTGTACTTGATCATCCATGTTTGCCTTCCGCCACCCGTCAGGCGTCGTTCCACTCGCTGTGCATCTATTTCCTGCCCGTCTACTCGATGACCACGCCCAACCAACACGGCCTGTACGAGGACTGGGTCATGGTGGGCGCCACCGTGTACACCGGCATGATCGTGACCGTCAACCTCAAGGTGGGGGCAGTATCCAAGAGCCGCCGGGGAATCGGGCTTGGCCCGACATTGATAGGTTGAGTGAGTCTGGAGCTTAAACCCCCGGTCACGCCCCCGCAGCTGGCCATGCGCACACGGTACTGGACGTGGGTCAACCACGTGTGCATCTGGTGCTCCATCGCCGTCTGGTGGCCCTTCGTCATCGGCTACTCGGCCATCTGGTCGGTGAGTGCAGGCGGCTGGGCCGCCGCCGTCGGGCTGGTGCACCGGTGGCGGCTGCAGGCGAGGTTTCTAACCGGCAACATGCCGCCGCCGCTGTCAGGCCGCCTGCGAACCAGGGCCAAGCGCCCAGCGGGCCCCTTGTCACCCCATGCCTCATCCCCCCGTATCATACATACCCTGACTCCCGTCACCGCTGCCCCGCGCCCGCCAACCCTGCTGCAGGTGTACCCCATGTCGGGCGTGGCCGACATGAACGACGTGGCGCTGGGCATGATGGCGGGCCCGCGCTTCTGGCTCACGTCCTGCCTACTGGCGCCCGCCATGAGCCTGCTGCCGGACCTGACCCACATGACATTCCAGAGGACGTTCTCGCCTAAGTGAGCCTTGCAGTTTTGGCTTTGGCAAGAAACGCCGCGACAAGAGACGCTGTAACCATAACCGCGGCGGGGGCTAGGACCGAGGCTAGTGACGGGGTTCGTCATCTTCACGAGCTCCCTCCCTCCCTGGTTCCCGGCCGGCCCTCACCCTGACTCTCCCCTCGCCACTGCCGCCTCCCTCGCCGCCTCGCCTCGCTTCCAGGTTGTTCCAGATCCTGCAGGAGGCGGAGATGGACGCGGAGACGGGCGTGGAGCTGGCTAAGCAGTTGGGGCTGGGCCGTGTGCAGTCCCCCTCCCGCGGCACTGCGGTGACCACCGAGATGGCCGCCCAGGCATGAGGCGGGCCGCGCGTCAGCGCCAGCAGCAGGGCCGCAGGCGCAGCGCGCCTCCGGATAGGTGCCGGAGCATGCAAATCGACAGCTGCCCTGCAGGGAGCTGGAGAGGCCCGGCGAGCATGTGGGCTGCGGGGCCCGCGGGCCTAGTGCCCCGGGCGGCATGGCCCAAGCGGGGATCGGGTATGCAGCGTGTGAGTAGCCGATGTGGCGACTGCCTGGTTGCAAATGTTATGCGGGCGGTTCCGACCGTCACTAGTATGTGGGTAGGTCTGATCTTGGTGTCGTGATGAACTAGGCAGGCGCGCCTACATATGCGCCCGGCGGTGCGGGGGCGGTGAGCAGCCCATAGATCGACGTATGGGCTAGTGACTGTTTCGGGACGCGATGTGAAAGCAAGATCGGACTGACCGTATGCATCGACGCGGAATTATGCTTATGCGGTACCCCTGCTGCGCGCGGGACCGGGGGGCTGGGGGCACCGCCGCAAGCGTTTGCCGATCCGACCTGGCGGACAGTGCGACGCCGCATGCGGCTGCCGTGGGAGATGCTACGCCTGTTGCGCATGTGGGCGCTCGTGCGCCGGAGACTTAACATAACGACGGGACCGCGCAGGCCCCATGCAACTTGAGCGCCGTTAAAGCCCTCCCCTGCATGTACGGTGTCTTAGCAACCCGCAGTACCTGTCTGCCATACTCCGCTGCGCAATCGGCAACATCCCGCCCGCGGCGGCCCATGCTCGCAGCGCGCCGACCCCGAGTGGGCCACTGGGCCTACGCACGCGCCCACGCCATTGTCACTAGCAGGCGTCGCCGCCGCGTGCACGCGCCATACGCAGCCCGGGCGGTCACAAAAGCAGCGCACCCGCAGCTACAGTACGGTACTTCTGCTGCACAACTTCATGACCCACATCCCTACTCGGTCCAACTGTTTGGCGCCGCAGCAGGGCAGGCCTCCTGCCGTCCTGCACTTCCCCGCCGCCGCCTGGCTGCCCTCACAGCTCGTCCCGGTCCCGCTGCAGGCTTTCCACCGCGGGCCCGCCGTGTCGGCCGCGGCGCACCGGCAGCGGCTCGTGGCTCCCCTCCGCCGCACTCACGCTCGCGCCGCCGGCGTCGGCCCCACGCCCAGCATCCTCCCACGACTCCTTGCCATAGAACTCCGGCCCAACCTCCGTCACTGGCTGGTGCTGCTGCTCTGGGCTAGCGCCCACCTGACCAGGCACCAGCGGCGGCTCCTCACCAGCCCACGCCTCCTTGCCGTAGAACGAAGGGTCAATCTCCGTCATCGGCGGGTGCCAGCCCGAGCCACCTGTGCCCTGCTGCTGCGGGGGCTGCTGAGCGCCGGCGGCGGAGCCGCCGTCCGAAGCCACGCCCTCATAAAAGTCGGGCCCGACCTGGGTGGTGGGCTGGTGCTGCTGGCCGGGGCCCGCCCCGACCTGGCCCGGCACAGGCGCCGGCTTCTCGCCGTCCCACGACTCCTTGCCGTAGAAGTCAGGACCAATCTCCGTCACCGGCTGCTGCTGCTGCTGCTGCTGCTGCTGCTGCTGAAAATCACCCGAGCCCGAACTGCCGCCCTCCCCTTGCACAGGCTCGTGGGCGCCCGCCGGCTTGTCGTACTCCCCGAGCGCCACCGGGGTCATCGGCGGGTGCTGCTGCGCCGAGCTGCCGCTCCCAGCCTGCACCGACTGCTCGCCGTCGTTGGGCATCGCAGCCTGCGAAGCCCCAGCGGGCATGTCGTACATGCCCGGCTCCACATGCGTGGCGGGAACGGCGGGCGCGTCGGGCGCCGGACCGGCGGCGGCCGCAGAAGCGGCGGCGTTCGCCGCCGCAAGGCTGCCGCTGGCCAGCTCTGCGTCCTTGGCAGCCGTCATAGTCTCCTGCTGCCGCTGCTGCAGCGACGGCTGCGGCGGGTCGACCGGGACGCCGCCCAGTACCGGCGCGGGCTGCTGAGCGCCGCCATCTGCGGTGGCAGCGGCGGCTGACGAAGAAGTGGGCGCGGCCGGCGGCGCGGTGCCGTACTTCACGCGCATGCGGTTGAGGAAGGGGGTCATGAGATCCACGTGGTAAAAGTCCGCCTTGTACGTCTCAACGGCCTGCGCAGTACGGCAGTATTGCAGTACGGCAGCACACGGCACCAAGACGGGCCAGCTCGGTCGACTCCCACCCCTGCTGCATACACAGTCACCCCTTCCCCCCAACTGCCTCCCTGGGCCCGCCCGCCCCTTGCCAGTGGCCAGCATCGCTCCCAGGACCGCCCTGCCCCTCCGTGGCACCCCTGCCGCCCTCCGCTTGCCTTGCCGTTGTGGTACAGCTTGAGCGTGGGCGTGCGATCCACGTACTGCGCATCGCACAGCGCCTCGTCGGTCATGCAGTCGAAGCTGATGAGGGGAGGGGAGGGCAGGGCAGGGATGGGGAGGAGCAGGGAGTTGGGGCGAGGATGTAGGGGTGTGCAGCCGACAGGCTGGTGGCTGGAGCCAGACGGGGGCAGGGGCGGGGTCTTGCCTTCCGCACATGTCACCAGCCCAGCACGCGCGTTGGCTGCTGCGCTCTCGTGTTCACGCCTCCCTGGCGCTCCACGTCCTGCTGTGCGCTCGGCTCGGGGCGCAGTAGGTCGGACGCCGCTGCTCCTCAACCGCCCGCCTGCCGTACCCACGATTCTCTGCTGACGCTTCGCCGGGTACAGCGCCTGCCAGGTTCCTTTGTGCAAGCTGCTACCAAGTCCCCCGACCGCTGCCAAGTCCCCCGCCCCCAGCCCCTTGGCAGCACCCACCGCGCGATGACGATGTCGGGAGCCCCCGAGAATTCCAGAGCCAGGTCGCTCCACTGGCCAGCCATGCGCTTGCAGCCGCGGCACCACGGCACATAGTACTCCACGAACCACAGCCTGCGCCGCGGGGCGGGGAGACGGCGGGGAGGGGCGAGACACAGTGGTAGGCAGGGCAGGCGGTGTGCCGTGGCTGGGGCCTGTTGCTGCGCGGGACCGTTTAGCGGAAGGGTGGTGGCAAGCGAGCTGACCCAAGGGTCGATCTGCCGCGGCAATCGCTGGATAGTGGCGCGGGCGCTGCTTGCCAGCTGGCCACGCATTGCGGCAGCACCGCGCCGCGCAGAAGTAGGGCGCTGCATCCGCGCGACCACGAAAGAGCGGGATTTTGCCCGCCCTGTCAGCGCGCTGCCTCCCTCGTTGCCTGCCCGCTGCGCCGCGCCTCCCCGTACCTGCCGTCTGCCACGCTGCCGCCGAAGGTGAAGGTGTTGAGCTCCACCACACCCGGGCCCGGGTCGATGAAGGGAGGCGGCTGCTGCGCTTGCTGCGGGTCCGCGGGCTGCGCGGCTGCAGCGCAAAGCAGCAACAAGCAGCACAGCTGCACGGGCAGCGGCAACGGAAGGCTGGCCGCGCAGCGCGCGCGGGGCGAGCTCCGGGGCATTCGCGGCGACATGCTTCAACGCAATCTATATTCTGTGACGTGTGCTACTTGGCGTACTGAGGCAGACTGTGCTTACTAGCGCGGCAGTGTGGAGGCGGCCGCCTGCATGGCAGGAGGACATACCGCTCCGCCATGCCGCATGGTGGGCACCACAGCCGGGCTTACCATCGTGCCCTTGTCCTGCAGAAGGTGGCGGAGAGCATCTGTCTCCGGTATGGGAGGGCGGGGAAGGGGTACGAGCGCAATGCACAGAGGCATACACTTGAGGCAAGGCCGGGGAGAGGGCGGGTAGGTTGGAAGGCAGGAGGAGTAAGGGCGGGGAAGGGCACGGAGACCGGTGAGCCGGTCGAGGGCAAGCTGGCCGGGCTATGACAAGGCATGCACGCTTGTCCGGCAGGGGATGCCAGGCGCTTGACCGGGAAAAGCCCGGAGAAGCCGGGGTAGCCAAGGGGATGGATGGATGGCCAAAACGACGCTCATCGTAGGTCTTGTTTCTTGATGCGCATGTGTGTAGCTGGTGTCGACTTCCACCGCGCGCACCGACGACCGGGTTCGTTTAGGGCGGAAAAGTGCAGGATGCAGGATGCACATTCTCCAGCACAAGCACAAATGTCACTTCCCCGTATTGGTACATACTTGGCAGCGTTAAACAGGCAGCGCGAGCCATATTGACAGGCCCGCAGCGCCAACGACGCGACTCTCAGAGACGAGAGAGCTCTCCGCACCCAAGCTTTCCCAGCAGTCGCGCGGCACAAAGTAACACCATGGAGGCGCTCGCAGCTCCTCGTCACTCTGTTCGCGCCTGCAGCACCCTCGCCTCGCCTCGCCATCATCAGGTCCAGTCGCGTCGGTGCCCAGCCCTTCACGCGGTGTCTGCCCATCACAGCAACACAGTCGCGGCTGCAGCGGTTGCAACGCGTCCAGTGGAGACTCCGGCGGTTGTGGCCGCGCCAGCAGCACCAGTCCCAGCGCCCAGTGTGGCGGAGCTCGACCCGACGAGCTTCCAACATTTCCTACACGACAACGCTGACAGTTTGTGCGTCATCGACTACTTCACTGGTGAGGACCGGGTTAAGGCTATCGTGAAGCTCGCTCACTGTTTCTAAAACGGCATACTCCTTTCAGCCTTCGCTGCTTGTACAGTCATCTTATCATAGACCTTTCGCGCGCGGGGGTGTCAGCGGGCGCCTGGCGGGGCGCAGCGCGTGCGCGGGTGTTGCACGCCTTGCCAAAAGTTTCCGAAGCCCGAGCGACAAACTGAGACGCCCATCATTCATATACCTGCACGCTGTGTAGCGGCGCGCTGGAGAGCGCCTTGTGCGCAGCGGTGTCGGTGTTGCGGTGCTGGCGTGGCACGAGACCTCTGCGCAACCTTCGTCACTCGGCCGCCCTTCCTACGCAGACTGGTGCGGTCCCTGCCAGCTAATGCACAAGGAGATCGACAAGCTGCAGGCGGCGTTCAAGGTGCGGGTGCCGCCTGTCGGGATGGCACCGGCGACGACGACCCCAAACCCGCTGACTCCTGACTCACGCTCCAGCCAAGGCTTGTACCAGTGGTCGTGGGTCGATGCGCTCCCCAGCTCTGCCCTTACTTGGCGTCTGCTTGGCATCCGCCGCTACCACTCCGCCCCACACCTCCCGCCCTGCACCTTCAACCTGCAGAGCGTCAAGTTTGCCAAGCTCAACTGCAGCCACGAGCCGGAGTTTTCCACCCGCCAGCGCATCCGCGCGCTGCCCACGTTCCGCCTCTACTACAAGGGCCGATGCCTGGACGAGCTCACGGGCGCCAAGCCGGTGCAGCTGCGCTCGCTGCTGACGCACTACAATTTCATGACCTCCATCTGAGCGTCAGCGCGCGATGCGTGCGCAAGCTGCTGTCGTGAGGGTCGAGGTGACCGAGCCGGCCGACTGGTGTCAGCTAGCATGCCAGGCGCCTCCAGCTGCCTCCCGGGCAGGCGGTGTGGCAGCGCTGAGAGGAATCGGCGGCCCAGCCGCTACGTGGTTCAGGTCGCGTGTACAGTGTGTTTGTGGCCTTCGGTGCTGTAGTCACTTGCGTGTATGATACTACGAACGTGTGTGTGTGCGTGTGTTGTTGCAGAGTACGTGACGTGACACGGCAGCTGCCCGGGCTGTCATGCCCGTGCGTTGTTCGAGCGCGGTGAGGGGGCCGTCTGCTGGCCCTGAGCCGCGTTCGCAAATTCCTAAGTGACGTACGCAACTGTCCTACCTGACTGGGGCTCTGGCGGTTGCTGCCCCGACGTGCGCTTGTTCGGCGCCGCACTGGCGGTGTGCTGCACGGTCGGGGAACCCGCCCTTTCCCTCCCTGTACTGACGGTGTCACACGAAGCGAGATAGGACGCGCGAGGTGAGGTGAGACGGTGAGAGGTGGTGAGGGAGAACGGCGAGAAGCAAGGGCCTGTGGGCCGCCGCGGTGTCCGCGGCGGCGCGGGTGCTGAGCCGATTTTGGCCGGAGGCGAGTCTGCTCGAAGAAGGGAGCATGGGGTTTCGTGGCATGCTTGGATGGCACTTGCGGAGCGGGGCGGTACTACTAGCCTGCCCTGCTGCCGCGCGTGCCAATCGGAAGTCCCACTTTGCCGCTTGACCCCTGCTCTGATGGCGGGGCAATGAGATGGGCGCTCAGCGCATGGGCGCTGGAGGCGTGCGGCATGCCCGCTACGACCCGTTCTGGCGGTACTTTGGTCGGCGACCGAGGGCCCTGCGGTCGTGGCGCGGCGTTTCTTGAATGCCGCGAAGAACTGATTTGACGGGCATTTGCCCTGCCGGCTGCGGCTGGAGCTACCTCAGCCCAGCCGCGCTTTCCACTGCGGTTGGCGTGGCTGGGATGTAGCTGAAACCGGTTTCATAGGGCCCTGTAACTGGCGCTTGCACGTTCCCAGGAGGCGGGTGCGCTTTTCGATGTGGCGGGCGCGCGGTCGAGGAATCGGGTGCGCGTATGAAGAGGCGAGCTGCAGTTGGCTGCATTTGAGTGTACAGGCGCGTTGCGAGCGCGTGGATGGGTGCGGGGTGGTGGTGGCGGTGGTCGTGCTTGACGAGGTCCTGGCGGCTGCTCGATGCGGCAGCTGCCCGGGGCGACCGGGCGGTGGCGGTTTGCAGCCGAGGAGCTGTGTGGTGGATGGGGCTTGGAGGGACGTTCAGCGACCGCTTCACAGGGCGGTGCGCGTTTGGCTAGCGACTCTGCAGCCGGGGACTGCGCTGCCGAGTGGCGGGAGCTGTCGGCCATCATTTGATGTCATCGTGTTTTGAATCTGGTTGATGGTGGCGGGTTTTCGTTGGGTGCTTGGGTGGCTGGCATGGGGCCCGGGAACGTTGCTTGGGCTTCGACTGCACCGGGCCGGTGCCGCCCGTGCAGGGTGGCTATTTGTTGCGCTGCGTTGCGGGGCCGTGGGCGGGTCTCCGTGCGGTGCCGCTTGGATGCTCATTTGCAGTCCGGCGTGTGAGGAATGGGGCGCTTCATAGGTCTGGTTGGATTCAGTCGGTAGTTGAGTAGTGGGGAGAAGTGTTTGGTGATTGCAATTGGCCTGGTATTGGGATGGGCTTGGCGAGCATGCTGTTGCGCCCCCGCGGCCGGCTGTGCGCAGGGCGACCGCCCGCGGCCATCGCGCGGTCCGGCGCCGCAGCCAGCGGCACGGGACGGTGGCGCGCAGTGTGTGTGGTGAGCGGCTGCCTGCGGTGGCGGCGTGCGCCCGCGATTGCGGCTTTATTGCTCGCGAGGCAGTCCGCTTTCACCCGCCTCCTCATAAACGGGACTAGCGTGCTCGGCATGCGACACGCCCCCGGCGGCATTCTTTGTGCGTCATCCGGCTGTAGCTACGGTGGCGCCCTGTTTGCGTGGTCTGGTCGTAGGCGGGGGGGCATGTGGGGTATCTCGAGGGGATGAGAGCATGGTCGGGGCGCTGCCCTGCTGTGGCTGTTGTGCTGATGTTAGCGCTCTCCGGTCCGGCTTCTTCCCGCAGCCCAACGTCTCCCGCTGCGCGCGGCCAGCCCTTCGCTTTGTCGCGGCGCAACTATGGAGGCCCCCTGGTGCAGCTGCCATGCCTCAGCCACGTCAGAACGCCGCAGTACGCGTTGCAAAGCAACCCGCCTGATCCCTGCCTCCTCGCCTCAGCATGCCTCAGCCTGCTCCAGGACCTTCCAGGATGCCCCCGGGCCCTCCGCTCCGAGCTGCACGGCTCCACATAACACATCCTCACTGACTCCAGTGCCGGACGAGCGATGGGCTGATGGCCATGTTTCAGGCCCCTGCACTGACGAACACCACCCCTCGCCTGCCGTCACGAACCCTTCAGCGCCGGCACGCAGAGCAGGCCTTGAGCCGCAGATATGCCTCTCACTCAGCAGCTGGCCGTGGGCCCTACCCTCTGCCCACTCCTCGGCGCCATCGCGCCACACGCGGCCGCATCCTGCCACACATCAGCTCCAGCCCCACCACCCCTCTCCACGCCCCTCCCAATGCCGCCTTCGCGTACCTGCGCCTCCGAACGCCTCTCTACACAGCTCCCGCCAGTCCCCTCTCCCCCTGCCCTCTCCCTCCCCTCAGTTGTTCCAGCCAAAGTACACGCCGTCCTCCGTCACGTCAAAGTTGACCCGGTCGTCCTGCACGATGCGGCGCTGCTGCAGCTCCGCCACCGTGACGGTGGCCGGGTAGCCGCCCAGCTCGCACACGATGCGCTCGGCGCCGGGGAAGGGCTGCGGCGGCGGAGGGGGGAGGGGGGGAATTTTTGGCAGGGAGGGAGACAGGGGGGCAGGGAGACGGGAGGGAGACAGGGGGGCAGGGCATGCGGCGCGCAGGGCACCACCGGGGGCAGGACAGGTGCAAGGCGGGAAAGGGGCAATGGGCTGGCCGCAGCGGCAGGCAACGGTGTGGGAGCGTCAGAGGGCTGGGCGGCATTCGAAGGCCTGTTTCCGTGGCCCGGGTTGGGCAGGGCCAGCAGCAACCGGCAGGCCGCTGCCACGACCGCACTCCTCGTCCCAGGTTGCCGCCGCCGCTGCCGGGAGAGCCCTGGCCCCGCCTCGTGGGACCACCGTCACAACTGCGCCAGGACCCGCACCGGGACCGGGGACCGGGACCGGGCCGGCGCCCCACAGGCCTCGCACCGCGGGGCCACGCACACGCGCCGCAGCCCGTCGCTGCGTGGGGCCGCAGGAGCTGGCTTCTGCGGCGGCTCGTGGCCAGCGGGTGGCGCCCTGCCGGCGGCCCCGGCCCCGCCTCCCCGCGCACCTGGCTCTGTGTGGAGGGGGTGTAGGTGATGATGCACCGCATGCCCGCACCCGTGGCGGCCTGGCGGGGGGGGGGCCGGGAGGGGCCGGGGTGGAGGCGCGGGTTGGGGCAGCGGGGCGGGGTCACGAGGACCGGGGCTGGGGCGCGCCCAGGCGGCCTGGGTAGTGGCAGCAGCACGCCCCACACCGCACTTCTGCCCTTCCGTCCCTCCTGCCCGACGTCACCCTCAACCGCCCCGCCTGTACCCCCTTGACGCTCTCCACAACACTGTACTCGTTCCCTCGGCTCCCCGTGCTCCCGCCGTGCGTCTCCTGCTCCCCAACCCCCTCCCCTCCCCCGCTGCCGCGCCCTCGCCCCCACCTGCAGCCCAATCATGCTGTCCTCAATCACCACGCACTCCTCGGGCTTCACGCCGAGCCGCTCCGCCGCCACCTTGTAGATCTTGGGGTCGGGCTTCTTCGTGTCCACATCATCGCCTGGGGGAAGGGGGAGGTGGAGGGGCCGCGGGGGAGGGCGGGCTGGGTGCAGTCTCGGAGTAGTAGGCAACGGGGGAGGCGATGGGAAAGCACGAAGCGAAGGCGTGGCCCGGGCCTGCGGGTGCGGCGCTGGGATGGGCTCGGGGCGAATGGGGTAGGGGGAGATGGCACAAAAGAACGCGCAGCAAGCACGCGGACATCTAAGCCTGCCTCCACCGCCGCCGCCGCCGTGCCCCCACCGCGCTCTTCCCTCCCCCTCCCACCCTCCCTCGCCCTGCCCCACCCGCAAGGAAGACGTCCAGCCCCTTGAAGCGGCCCTCCCCCAGCAGGTTGGTGAGCGTGTACTCCACGCTGCTCTTGGTGGCCGCGCTGCACACCGCCAGCTTGAGGCCCGCCTCGCGAGCCTCGTCCATCAGCCGCAGCACGCCCGGCCGCGGCTCCGCCTCGCCAGAGCTGGAGTGGCGAGAGCGGGGGCCAGGCAGGAGAGGAGCGGGCACGCGTGGAGCGGTAGATTGGGAGGGAGGAGGACGCGGGCCGGGGGCAAGGGGCTTACGGTACGTGGGAGCTGCACGTGCGGCTACACCGCCGCCGGGCTGCGGCGGCAGAGCGAGCGGCGCGCGCCACAGCCGGACTCCAGCGGCTGCCCCTGCCTGCCGTTGCGCAGCCTTCAACAGCAGCCTCGCCGCCCGGCCCCAGCAGCTGCCCGGCCCCGCCAGCAGCTGCCCCCCCCCCCCCCCCCCCCCCTCTTCTTGTACTTTTT
>BDDC01000678.1:22667-42071 GCA_001662425.1 Chlamydomonas sphaeroides
GCCAGGCGGGGCGCGGGGGCATGGGGCCGGGGGTGAGTCAGCGGACACAGCGGGGGTCTAGGCCGGCGATGGGGAGGGCCGCGGCTCGCCCGCCAGCCCGCGCTCGCCCCCGCCGCGACACAGCCCTTGCGCTGCCCGCCCGGAGCGCCTTGCACATCACGGCTTGGCCCCTGCCCGTGCCTGGACACCGCAACCGACATCCCACCATTTGCCACCTTTCCCGTCGTCCCCCCTCCCCCGCAGAAACTCCTGCCCCCTTCCCCGCTCCCTCCCGCCGCCTCCCAACCTGCAGCGTGTCGATGAGCACCGCCTGCTCGGCCTCGCCGTCGGGCACCCGGCCGTCCAGCACGGTGCTGGTGGGCCAGCCCTTGCGGTTGAAGAACCAGCGCATCTTGGGCTTGCCGCCGCCCACCTTAGGGGTTGTTGGAGAAGACAGGAGGCCGGGGGTGGGAGGGTGCAAGAGGGCTGAGGAAGGGCAGAGCGGCAAGACGGCATGTGGCAAAGCGAGGGCGCTTCGTGGGGTGCCGCCCGGCTCTCCTTGCTCCCAGCCCCTGATGATCTCCCGACGCGTCCCCAGCTTCTGGCCCCGGCTGCCTCCCGCCCTTCCTTCCCCACCGTGTTCTGCAGCTTGTCGTAGAAGGCCTCATCCCACTGCGCATAGCCCTGCTCGCCGCCTGCAGGGGCGGGCGACTGGTGGGCGTCGTGGCGCCTCCGAGGCCTCTCCCATACGGTTGCACCCCTTTGCGGCGATGGCGGCGCCACGCCTAGCTGCTTGGGACGCCCTGCGCCCACCGCACCGCTCCCCGGGGCACTCCTGCGCCCGCCCCCCGGCCGTCGGGGCACTCGGGGTTCACCCATCCCGCCTCCGGGGCCCTCCTGCGCCAGCCAAACCCCCTGCCCACGGCCCCCGGTGTTTGGCCTCACCGCACTTGACCTGGAAGTGCCTGAAGGCGGCGTTGTAGGCGCGCCGGTGCAGGTCCTCGGACTCCAGGATGACGCTGCGGGGGAGGGCCGGCCAGGGGGCGGGGGCGGGGCCAAGGGCCGCAGCTGGCGGAGGCATCGCAGCGGCTTGCTATTCGTGGCTCTGGTGGAGCGCAGCAGCCAGGAGGCCTCCAGGCATGGGCTTGCCGGGCGACGAGCTGGTGTCATGTGCTGGAAGGCCCGGGTGCACGCGGCCTGCTCCCGGCCCTCGTCTGACAGGGTCTGACCTAGCGGCCGGTACCCCAGCGCGACCGCCTCACCCGTCGCAGTCAAAGATGAGGGCCTTCATGGCGGCGTGCGCCACGACGTGGCGGGCGGCGGGCTTGGGCGCCACCCGGCGCCCTGCCACGGCCCTGTGGCGGGGAGGTAGTGGTGCACAGAAAGGGTGGGACAATTGTGCGTCGCTATGCACCGCTTCGCGATGTACATCACTTCAGCTGCCTGCATGGCGCAACGCGAGCCGCAGCAGTCCTGGTCGCTTGTGGATGGCAAATGAGCTCTTCGTGCTCTTTGGAGCCCAGATGGCGCGCGTTAGCCGCTTGAAGCGACTACCATACGACCGAAATGATGGTGTCAAGCTGCAGCGCTCGCTGCTATGCAACCAGGAGCCGGGGCTTGCACACCTTGCGGGCGCCGCTGACTTGACGATGCGGGAGCTGCTGAGGGCCATGTTGTATACTATTGAAGCCGCTCTGCGCAGGCGTGGCGACCTGTGTTGCAACTGACCCGCGCCGACCCATGCGATGCAAGGTGCCGAAGTCGCAGCTTGCTGGGCAGCACCCGCGAGACGGCAAAGCAATATATATACACTGTTGACACTGACGGACACAGTCTGATGCAAGAAAGCGTACCTGTGTGCCTTGACCTTTGAATCGATTAGTGACAGCCAGCGACACAAAGCCACCTTTCCTTGCACTGCTGTTGCTGCAATGGAGGATAGACGTGAAAGTCGCATTCCCAAGTTTGGCTTTGGCTCTGGGCCGGCGGGAGCTGGGGCAAAGCCGCTTGAGCCCAGCAAAGTGCGCTGCATAGCTCGCGCTCTTGAGCTCACAGCTATGGACAAGAAGCATATCTGGCAATGTCCTGCGGCCTCAGCACATGAGCTGCGGGTGGGTCTAGCGAGCATGCGCACTGTGCCTCCTCGGCCGCACCGCAGGTGACAAACTCGTCCGCGGCGACGACCAGCGCCGTAGACCGGAAGCGCAAGGCCGACGCGGACGCGATGCCCGATGCTAAGCGGCCAACGCACTCCTCAGGCACGGGGGCTGCCCGACCCACCCGGTCCAACACAACCGGCGGCGCCACGACAGGCAGGGCATCCTCTTTGCAGCAGGCCACATCAGCACGGACGGGGCCCAGCTCTGCTCACCCCGGCAGCGAGCTGGGGCCCATCGCAGAGGAGTCCTGGGACGACATTCGTGACAAGACCGGACAAGAAGTGGACGATGTGCTCAACAAGAAGCTCAGCTTTGCCAAGGGTACCAAGCCCGAGCGCAAGGTCGAGGCCTTCGTGCCGCTTGTCAAGGAGCTTAAGTGAGTCCCACTGGAGGGGGGCCGGCTTCACATCGGATTGCTGAAGGTCCTGTTAACGCTGCGATTGGGACCTAGTCGTGCCGTGCTTATGTCGTTACCTGCGCAATGCTGCCACGGTCCAACGCTGGCATGCACTTGGTTGAAACCCAGGGCCCTGGGCAAGCATCTCCACGGCAACCTGCAGCGCGCCGAGCTGGATTCGGAGCAGTGGAAGCGGCACAGCGCCGAGCTGGCGTCGCAAGCGGAGGCCGAGCGCGCGCAGTGGAACGCAAAGCAGGAGGAGGTGTCCAAGCAGATGGCGGAGATTCGGGAGCTGCTTGATCAGCAGGTGCGCGCGTGAGCTGGGCGTTGTTTGAGCCGGCGCGCATGCTGAACACACCGAGGCTGCCTGCAGCGAAAGCTGAGGTCTACTGCATGGACGTCATGGCCGCTGCAGCATGTGGTCATTGTGGCGGGCAAGCATGGGGCGTAACGGCAGATGGTCGCAACAATCTTGTCCGCTGTGGCCCTGCTGTCTGCCACAGGAGCAACAAAACAAGCAGCTGGAGGAAGACGTCAAGAAGGGCCAGGAGGAGCTGGCCGCCAAGGAGTTCACGCTGGCGGGGCTGCAGCAGCGGCTGGAGGGCGTGCAGGCGGAGCTCGAGCGCACCACCAAGCAGCTGGAGGATCGCGACAGCAAGGTGCGGGCGGGGCCGCCGAGCAGCTGGGGACACGGGACGTGGAAACCCGAACTTCCATGACCACCGTCCTGCTGTGTGGCAGTGCGTTGGCTCGCTGTCCCCTCGGACTGTGGCAAGCAGCAGGCGCCTCGTGCCCCTGCCTGGTGGCACGTGCTGCAGATCAAGGAGATGGAGGACGTGGTGCGCACCGGCCAGAAGTACAGCAGCACGCTGCAGAGCTACAACACCAGCCTGCAGGCCGACCTGACCTCGGAGAAGACGCGGCGCGACGAGGTGCAGCGCGCCAAGGACGAGCTACAGGGGCAGGCGGCGGAGCTGGGCGGCAAGGTCCGCAGCCTGGAGCAGCTGCTGTCGTACGAGCGGGTGAGCGAGTTGCATGCGTTACAAAGGCCGCGGGCTCAAGGCGAGCCGACTTCGTGCTTGCAATCGGGGCGCGTGGCATGACGCATCTTGGCATGTGGCGGGCCGTATGTCGGACGGCTTAGTCTCACTGCCTGCGCATGAGCGCCCATGTCCAGCATGGTCCCGCGTCACTTGGGGCCGTACCCATGTGTCATGCGATGCAGGAGCAAGTGGCCAAGCTGCGTGAGGAGCGGGAGACGGCCACGCGAGACCTGGCGGTGCTGCGGGCTGACCTGGACAACACACGGCAGGAGCGCGAGCGGGCGGTGGGGGACGCGGCCAAGTCCAAGGAGGACCTCGACAAGTGAGCGCGGGCTGGGAAGCAGACGCCTCAGGCCCTCAGGGTACTCGCCCGCATTCCATGCGTACGGCCCCCCCGAGAGGGCTCTGCTAGCCTGTTCGCGAGTGCCCTCTGTTTTGCGCTACGGTCCGCAGGCTGCGCGCTGCCGGCGGCAAGAGCCTGGAGACGCTGGAGACGTTGAGCAACGACAAGGCCACCATGGAGACACAGCTGTCGATGCAGGTGGGGCGAAGCGGCAGTGTCGGGGCTGTTACTGCTCCTTGCTGGGCAAGCAGGCCATGCTTCCTGTGCTGCTGCTGCTTAGCCCCGGTTGGGACCAGCTGCGGCGCGTTCTCATCACAGCCCGTCTGTCTCCTGTCCTCTGCCGGCCGCCCCATTCCGCGGTGCAGCAAAAGCTGATCGCGTCCATGCGCGAGGAGCTGGCGGGGGCCAAGGAGGCGAGGGCCATGGCCGACGCCACCGCCGGCAACCGCGCGGCGAGCATTTCAGAGCTCAAGGTGCGGGGACCGTCGCGCATGCTTCGGTAGTGCCAGGCGCCCGTCACCTTGTTGGCATGTGGCAGCGCGCCCATGCCTGCCTTGCTTGCCCTCCTTCTGGCCTACAGGCCCAGGTGGAGAGCCTGCAGGAGTCGCTGGCGGATGCGGAGAAGCGCGTGTACGAGGGCGAGCTCATCCGCCGCAAGCTGCACAACATCATCCAGGTGGGGGCCGAGGCGCTGATCCGAGAGGGATGCCTCAGCGCCTTCTAGCTGCCGTGCCTGACCCCGCCACATGCTCTCCTTCGCCTTCCCTTTCTGCCTCACCGCAGGACCTCAAGGGCAACATCCGCGTCTACTGCCGCGTGCGCCCCGTGAGCAGCGCCGAGGCGGCCGACGCGGCGCACGACTCGGAGGTGGCGCTGGACTTCCCCAACGCCGGGGACCTGCTGGGCAGGGGCCTCACGGTCGTGGTGCCGGGCAACCTTAGCGGCCAGGCGTCTCAGGTGGGCACGGCGCGGTAGGGGCCAGCGGGGCCAAGGATTTGAACACAGAGACCAGAAGTTGTTCGGCGGCCTTGGGCTTTGCCGCAACAAGGTGTGCGCAGCCTTGCCGATGCCGTCCTCCCTCTTCCCTCCTTCCCGCAGAAGCACAGCTTTGCATTCGACCGTGTGTTTAGCCCGGGCACCGGCCAGGAGCAGGTGTTCGACGAGATCTCGGAGCTGGTCCAGAGCGCGCTGGACGGGCACAAGGTGGGCGAACGTTGAGGGGGGAGCTGCCCACCGGGGAGGGGCGTGCAGGCATAACCATTTGTATCCCGTCCTTTGCATGGCCCCAGGTCTGCATCTTTGCGTACGGCCAGACCGGCAGCGGCAAGACCTACACGATGCTGGGCAGCCGCGACTCGCCAGGCGTCATTCCGCGGGCCATGCAGCAGATCTTCGCGAGCGGCCAGAAGCTGGCGGCGCAGGGCTGGCAGTTCAACATGCAGGCGAGCAGGGCAAAAGGGGGAGCGATGGCAGCAGGAGTGGCAGCCTTCATGGGTGTGCAGCCTATGAAGCCCCTCCTCACCTGCCGCCGCCCTGCCCGCCGTCACCCCAGGCGAGCATGCTGGAGATCTACAACGAAGAGGTCCGGGACCTGCTGAGCCGGCGCAAGGACGACAGCAAGAAGCACCAGGTGGGGAAGCGCAGGGGCCCTTGCTACGCGGCAGCGGTGTCTTTGCCACCAGCACTGCGCGCTGCCATTTCGCCCTGCCGGATACACGTGCATGCTGCATTAGCGTGCGCCACTTTTATAGAAGATCGACCATTATCCCACCCTACTTCCCTGTCCCTGACCCCCCTAGATCTCCCACGACGGCAGTGGCACGACCACGGTCAGCGACATGACCCTGGTGGACGTGAACCGGCCCGAGGCCGTGAGCCAGCTGCTGTCGCAGGCCATGGAGAAGAGGTGCGGCGCTGGGAATGCATGGGGCCGGGAGCGAGCATGTCCAAGAGCGCACCGGGAGCGCTGCCACGCCGCCCCGGCAAGCTGCCATGCGCCCTGCTCACCGCCTTCCAAGTGCGTTTACCCTGCACATTATCCTGCCTTGTGTCCCCTGCCTTTCCCAGGACCGTGGGCTGCACGGCGCTCAACGAGCAATCGTCCCGCAGCCACATGGTGTTCTCGCTGCGCATCGAGGGCCGCAACGCCGAGACGGACGTCAAGGTGTCGGGCGTGCTCAACCTGATCGACCTGGCGGGCTCGGAGCGCGTCAAGGAGAGCGGGGCCATTGGGGAGCGGCTCAAGGAGGCGCAGGCCATCAACACCAGCCTCAGCGCGCTGGGTGAGCAGGGGTGGGGGGCGTGACTGGGCGGGGCCACGAGCTGCGCGGGGTGGCAGAGGGAGGGGGGACAGCTGGGGAGTTGGGACATGTCCCAACACGAAATTCCGCTTCGTTCCGCCCTGTCCCAGGCGACGTGATCATGGCCATTGCCAACAAGCAGAAGCACGTGCCTTTCCGCAACTCCAAGCTCACCTACCTGCTGCAGCCCTGCCTGGGCGGCGACGCCAAGACGCTCATGTTCCTCAACGTCGCGCCCAGCCGCGAGTTCGCGCATGAGTCGCTGTGCTCGCTGCGCTTCGGGTCCAAGGTGAACGCATGCGAGATCAACGTGCCCAAGAAGAACGTCGTTGTGCCGCGGGGGTGACAGCTTGGGAGCGTGGGTGCGCGTGTGGTGCAGAGGTGCCATTGGCGGTCGTGCATACGGTATGGTGTGCGGGGCGACTCGTGGGCAAACGTGTGCGCGAAGCTGTACAGGCGTCGGCAAGGTTGTGATGTGCAGGCGAGGGCGGGCACGGCGGCGAGGGGCAGCAGGCCCGTGCGGGCCTGCAGTGCGCACATGTGAACCGCAGGCAGGAACCAGACGGACCCAGCAGGGTGATCACTCGTGCATTCGTGACTCAGCAAGCTCTGATAACGCTTGCGATGCCTTTGTCCATGGTCACGGCGCCAGGGGTGAGCAGAGGTGTTGCTGCGTCGCCCCGGCATGCACGGGTGACGAGGCACGGGAAAGTGCGGGGCATCTCCGGAGACTAAACCCTAGTCAAGCGTGACGACTGGATTGCACCACACCCATAGCTCGCTTGCCTTATACACACGCTTGCATCCTTGACAAGGCTCTGCACGTCGCCGCGCCAGATGTTCGCAACATTTATGCAGTCCGTTGGCGCGTCGCGCCTATGCGCGACCTCCAGCAAGCCCCTGCGCACGCTGCAAGTCGCGGCGTGCTGCAGCTTACCTTACATGCCCCGGCGACGCGCCGTATTCGCCGCCGCATCGGCCATGGGCGGTAATGCCTCCCCCGCTCCCAGCAGCAACAGCGGCCCTGGCCACAGCCCACTGAGCGAAGCAGCAATGCTGCGGGGTGGAAGCGACCAGCGCGACAAGCTTGTTGCCATGCTCGCCGACGCCCTCGCGGCCAGGCTGCGCGAACCGCTGCAGGCCGACGTCGCGGCCGCCGTCACGGCGGCAGTCAGTGAGGCGATGACCAAGGTGGAGCAGGACATTCGCCGCGACTATGACGTAAGTGCCAAGGCGCCGCCGTCCGGGGGCCGCCGTGAGCGTGGGCCGCGAGGCGTCGTACCGCCGCGTGCCGCCTACCCTTCTCAATCCGAACTCCCTCGGACCTTGCACTTTGGAACCAGCGAGAAAGTCATTCACTCCCTCGGACCTTGCGCACAGGCCAACCTCGCACGCGTGGAGCAGGAGCTGCGTGTGCTGCGCAGCATGGTCGCCCCCACGCTCCCGCCCACCACTGAAGCCGCGCCCGCGCCAGGGGCCCCGCCAAGCTATAAGATGGTGAGGCGTGCCGGAAGCAATGCGCTTGTAGCGCTGACACGCAGCCTTGAAGTTGGCAGACGAGCTGACGCCTTGCTGCGTCCGCTCTCGCTGCCCAGGGCGACAAGGTCCGCAAGGGTCCGCATCAAGGCCATCAAGCCGGTAGAGGCCGTGGCCGCGCAGCAGGACCACGGCGGTTGGAGTAAAAGGTGCGCATCATGTTGCATAGCTGTTGTGCATGTCTATGCCATCATCGGAGTCTCCGATTTTCCGTCGCAAGATCTGAGCAAGACAGCAAACCCCAACGCGGCTCCTCACACGGCCAGCTTCCCTCTCCCGTCTCGTCCTGCGTGTGCCCCTCTGCCAGCATGCGCTCCATGCTGGGCAAGGAGGGCGTGGTTGTGGGCGTGGACAGCGACGGAGATGTCATGGTCCGCATCGGCGGCAACATGTGTTACTGGAACCCCGCGCTCGTCAAGCCGGTGGCGGTCGCGGAGAGCCCCCAGCTCGCCGTGGTGAGCAGTCCTGCCACCACTTAAGGGCATGGCTACCATGGGTGACAACATGTCCAGGGGCCGGTGATGTGTTGCACCCTGGTGCGAAACATCGTGCTGCCTTTCACGCAAACACGTTTCTCTTGGTCTTGCCCGCACGGCTGCTGGCGCTCGCCGGTGCTGCTGACGCCTGCAAGCCTGCGTCCACTTGCTGTCCTGCACCTCACACCCGGGTCACGGGTGCCGCGCCCTTCAGGGCGACTGGGTCAGCATCAAGGACGTCAGCGTGGCGGAGGCGGAGGCCGCGCATGACGACCGAGGCGACTGGACGGACGACATGAGGTCAGTTGGTTGGGCATCCGCACCTGGTGCACACCGTCTGCTACCAGATATCGCAGCTCGCCCCTGCTTGCGCCCCAGCACCCCTGCTGCTGAACCCTGTGATTGAGGGACTGCGTCCTTCATCCAGCGATGCCTCCCTCTACGGCACAGGTCTACACGGGGAACGGTGGGCGTCGTGCAAAGCATCTCCCACGAGAAGGGCCGCATCCAAGTGGATCTGGGCACCCGCGGCGTCTGGTGGTACAACCCAAGCTTGCTGGAGCGCTTTTGAGGTGCCAGAGTTGCCTGCCATGTGGTTGTAGTCGAATGGTGCGTTCTTGGGACCTTGCGTCAAGGGACTGCGAGGTCAAAATCCCGACACAAGAGAGCCGTCGTGCAGGGGGAATGGGTAAGGGCTGATCTGGCGCGGCGTCTAAAGCATCGGTGCGGGGATCGGGGCAAGGAGTCAGTGGAGTGAAGCGATTAGCGAGGTGGTTAGTGGATGCATATTCTTGGGCTATACATGTTCAGCACGTTGCGGTGCTGGGGTATGTGCAAGGCTGTGACAGGTTGGCTACTAGCCTGACTGGCGCGTAGACCAAAAACGAAAGACCGTCAACACGACCGCCAGCACCAGGGGCCCCTGGCCAGCACGGTGGAATCGCACTGGGGACCACACACGTGCCCTGAGCTTCTAGTAATAGTCACGGTAATCGCCCGTGATGAGTTCTTAGGTGTGCGGCTGGCAGCGGTGATTGCAACGAGGAGAGTGGCCTGAGGAAAGGGATGGAAACCCACGGGATTTGCGGCGTCTTACACGGTGTCCCATGGGCCGGCATTTACACAGCCCACTGGATGCGCACGCTGTGCCTTGCCCAGAACAATAGAAATGTGTGCTGTTATTGCCAAGAGACAATCGAGAGGGCGTAACGACGCTGCAGCATAGGAAAGCGGTGTCCCGCCATCGGCCTTGCAACACAGCGAGTCGCCAGCATCTCGCATAACCTGACCGAGCTGCATCGCGCGTACATTTCCTAGGTAGCCGGACAATTGCGCGCCACACAGCGCGCGCGGCCGCCGAGCTCGGCTTCTTCTTGGGCACTGCGCAAACAGCGCAGCCGGCGCCAAGATGGTCGAACATACGGGCAGCACCGGCATGTTTGCCATCTTTGCCCTGAGTTTGTACTCTCTATTTCTGATTCCATACTCGATCTACCGCCTGTGCAACTCCGGCGACGATGAGATCGTCGTGCAGCCATATCTGCAGGTACTAGACAATTGACGTGATGTCTATGGTCACAAACGCGGCTCTTGGAGCAACAGCCGTGCATGCAGCCGGCCCTGAGCGGGGACGCTGAACTGGTGCTCTTTGGCACGCAGGGCAAGCAGAAGAAGGGCGCGGCGAGTCGCATTCTGCGCAAGGTCTTCAGCAAGGGTGCGTGGTGGTTGTGGTGGAGGTGGGGGTGACGGGTCCGTGGGGTGTGTGCTTGGTACGCCACACAGCACCTGGCGGCACCAGGCCATCCTGGGCGTAGAGATTACGAAGTCGCTCTTTAAACAGGATAGTCTAGGTCTGCCAGTGCTACCATGACGCACACTTACCTGGTGGCTCGTTTCTATACAGGCAACATCATCCTAATCCTGCTGTGGATTCTCTGGAGCGTGCTGCTGTGGTACGTGCAGATAGCCACTCAGGTGAGCTGGCTTACCGAACGTGCAGGGCGGGCCTGTCACGCTGAGCGCAAGATGAAGGGGTTTGGGTTGGGACTCTGGGGACTGGCAGTTGAACCGCAGTAGCGTGTAGCGTTGGGTGTTGGGCTGGGCGGGAGCAGGTGCAGTAGCCTTGGGCTGGACAGGGTGCATACCATGCGGCGCTACTTCGCTGCTGTGGCCCCGCTGTAAGCAGCATCAGCCAAACTACTGCGGCTGACATCTGCGTTGTGCGGCCGCGCCGCCAGCGCGCCAGCGTCCAGAGTTGTGCCAGCGGCGGCCGGGGCCCACCTGAGCCGCCGACGCACCTGTCCGTCCGTACGTCAACCCACAGGACATGAAGCCGTTTGACCCGTTTGAGATCCTGGGCATTGAACCGGGCGCGTCCACGAGCGACATCAAGAAGGCCTACCGCCAGCTGTCGCTCAAGTACCACCCGGACAAGGTGCAGGGCCTGGGTGGCTCAAGGCCACCCCGCAGCCGCTGCTGGCGCCGGAGGACGAGCCGCCAGTCTGCGATCGGCGCTGGGGGTTAGCGTCAGGGTCGAGGTGGAGAAGCGGGGTCCGAGCGCCGCCTTGCCGCCTCCTGTGCCCTTCTGCCCGCAGAACCCCGACCCCAAGGCGCACGCCTACTTCGCTTCCTTCATCGCCAAGGCCTATCAGGCGCTGACGGACGAGGTGTCGCGCAAGAACTACGAAAAGTACGGTCACCCGGACGGCCAGCAGGTGCGAACAGCCGTCCACTACCTGGCAGCGCCACCTGACGATTGCCGTCGGGCAACCTTTCAACGCCTGGCTCAGGGCCTGGGACATGACTGCACCTGGGCGATGCCACCGAACACACCTCCACCTTGCCCATGCTGAGTCGGTCCCCTTTGACTTGCCCTCCTCCCGTCCTCGTCCCGCCCCCCTCGCGAACCCCTACGGTCGCCCAGGCCATGGACGTGGGGGTGGCGCTGCCCACATGGCTGTTCACCAAGGACAGCAAGCTGGCGCCGCTGATGCTGCTGGGGCTGGTGGGCTGCGGCATCCTGCTGCCGCTGGGGCTGGTGTCGTGGTACATGCTCAACAGCAACCGCTACTCGGGGCCCAACGGAGTGATGCAGGAGACGCTGTCGTTCTACTACATGTCCAAGTACAGCGTCAAGGAGGCGCAGGTGGGCGAGGCGCGGGAGCGCGACGGGACGGGACGGGACGGGACGGGACGGGACGGGGCGGGACGGGACGGGACGGGACGGGAGCGCGACGAGACGGGACGGGAGCGCGACGAGACGGGACGGGACGGGACGGGACGGGACGGGACGGGACGGGACGGGACGGGACGGGACGGGACGGGACGGGACGGTGGCAAGCGAGGTGGAAGGGGGCTGGGGCAGGACACATGGGCGGGCAGTGGCCGGGCCGGGGGTCGTTGTCAGGACCGGGCGACGCCGGCACCTGCCTGCCGTCCCCGTGCGACCTGCAATCGCCGGCCCGCCTTCCCGCACTGACCTGGCCCCCCTTACCGCCCCCGCAGTCCCTGGTCCGCATCCCCGAGACGCTGGTGTGCGCCATGGAGTTCATCACGCTGCCCACACCCAGGCACGGGGCGTTGCGCGGCCAGGAGTAGCGGTTGCAGCCGCTTGTGGCGCCAGCTGAAGAGGAGCCGCGGCGGCTGTCTGGGGGACGGCCAGCACGTCCGGGCTGCCACCCGGCTCGCTGGCCTGGGACGGCCGCCTCCCGCTCGGCAGCCTGACGCCCACCGCCCTGCGGTGCTCTGCGCCCTCCCGTTCCCCCCAAAACAGCGAACAGTCGGCGGGTCTGGAGGAGCTGCGCAAGCTGGTGCTGCGCAACAACCCGGACCTCAAGGACAAGAACACGTTCTGGAAGCGCAGGGCCAGCGTGCTCAAGGTGGGCTGGGCCGGCGGAGTAGAGTGTTGCGGCACGGCTGCGGCCAGAACGCACGCTGTCGAGGTAGCGGGCATCAGAGGCAGCGGCCACTGGAGGCTCGTCCCTGTGCCGGCCTGCCGCTGCGCACCGCCCTCGCGCCCTGCCCCCTCGCTGCTCACCTGCCCTCCGGCCCCGCTCCTGCCAGGCCCACATGCTGCTGCTGGCGCACCTGGACCGCGAGCACGACAACATCCCCGCCTCGCTGCAGGTGGGGCGAGGAGGAGCACGGGGAGGAGGGGGCGGGAGGCAGCAGCAGCGCAGCGCGCGCAGCGAGGGGCGGCAGCAGGGCCCCCAGGGCGCTGCTGCGAGGGCCCTGCTGCCAGGAGCCAGGGGCGCGCGGCGGTGGCCCTCCGGGCGCACTGGTCGTCCTGCCCTGTGCCCGCATAGGGGCGTCCTGACGCACTCCGGTGTGGCCCGGCCGTCCGCGCGCAGGCCGACCTGCGGTTCGTGCTCACCAAGTCGCCGCTGCTACTGGATGAGATGATGAAGATTGCGATATTGCCGCGCGCGCCGCACGGCTTCGGCTGGATGGTGAGCGGCCGTGGCGGGGCGGGGAGCACCTCACCCGAGTGCCCCGGCCCAAGCACGACGTCCTGTGTGCGGGGTCCGGGTGACTGGCGCTTTCTGCACTGTCATGTTCTGTGCCGTGTCATGCCCATGGCCTGACCCGCTCCCGTTCGCTCCCGTCCTCGCTCCGCCACCCTCCCGCAAGACGCCGGCGGTGGCCATCGTGGAGATGATGCAGTGCGTGGCGCAGGCGCTGTCCGTGTCGGCGCGCAAGCCCTCGACCGGCAGCAGCGCGGCCAAGGCGGGCGCGGGCGACGCGCTGGCGGCGCTGCTGCAGCTGCCGCACTTCGACGGCGACGTGCTGAAGAAGCTCAAGAAGCGCAAGATTGGCACCATCAAGGGTGAGCCGCCGCTGGGAAAGGAGGCTGTGGGGGCGCCGAAAGCTGTGTAGGGCTGCAAGTGGGCGGTTCTGCGACCTTGCCGGTGTCCTACTGACTGTGCTATGTGCTCACGCCTCCGCTGTGCATGTTGCCGCCGGATGTTCGCGCAGACCTGCAGGACCTGCCGGCGGCGGAGCGTGAGGAGGCGCTGCGCTCCGCGGGCCTTAGCGACTCGGGCGTGGAGGAGGTGGCCACCTTCCTGGCCACGCTGCCGGCGGTCTACTGCCGCGCCGAGTGCGAGGTGGGCGGCGGGGCGGGATGAGGCAGCTGCGGTGGGCGGGAGTGGACCGGAGCATGGTGCTGACGCAGGCGCATAAGTCCGCTGCCCAGCCGTGATGTGGGTCGGACGCAGCGCGGCCGGACGCAAAGGCCGCATTCCGGCCGCGCTGTGCGCGACCCACATCGCCTCCCGACCCACATCGCCTCTGTGCCGCCAGCCCAACCCAATGGTCAGAGCGCCGCTCCTGTCCAATCCATACGCCCTGGCGGCGGGGAATGCAGCGTCGGCGTGGTGGACGAAAGCCTGGGTCTGATGCGGACACCACGGACGGCGCAGCCTGCGACACTCTGGCTATCGTACGGCCGGACAGCGCCCGGCCCACTTCACCGCAGTGCAGCCCTGCGATCCGGGGCGCTGACCCTGGCCCGACCCGCATCCCCTGCCTTGCCCACGTTGCCCGCCCTTGTCCTGTCCGCTAGGTGCCCGGCGAGGAGGAGATCATGGAGGGCGACGTGGTCAAGTGCCGGCTGCAGCTGCTGGTGACGCGGCCCAGCCACAACAGCCCCGGCTTTGAGCAGCAGGCGCCGGCGCGCGGCTCGTCAAAGGCCATCCGCGCCTACACGCCCAACAACCCGGTGCCCAAGGACGAGCACTGGTGCGTGCGGCGCATGCGCCGGCGCCCCGCATGGGCATGGGGCTCGCAGGGCCGATGCCATGCGGCTGCAGCAGCGCTGCGAACTCTGGGGTTGGGAGCAAGCCGTTTGCCAGGAAGCGCAGGTCGGCTCGCGCGCGCCAGCCGGAAGAGTGCGATGGGGCAGCGCGGACCTAACGCACGCCGCCCCCCTCGTCCAACTCGTTGTACGGCGCAGGCACGTGCTGCTGGTGGACCCCAACACCAACTCGGTGCTGTCGTACAACCGGGTGTCGCTGGCGGAGGCGGAGGCCGTGGGCTTCGCGCGGCCGGAGCTGGCGGAGGAGTGGGAGCGCGCCGCGGGTGCGGCGGAGGGCGACAAGAAGGTGAGAACGCGGTGGCGGCAGCAACCATCGCCTGCCGAAATCATCTTGCTGACTGCACGCCCAGTGTACTGGAACTCCGGCCTCATACCCGCCCGCGGCACCCCCTGCCGCTCCCTTGCCTCTCTCCCCAGGACGGCCGCTCTCGCGCCCTGGCCACGGCCGACAAGTTCATCAGCCGCTACAGCGGCGGCGCGCGCCCGGGCGGCGCCCGCGGCAAGGCCGGCGAGGGCGAGGCCACGGATGGCGCAGACGCTGAGGCCGAGGCGGGGCAGGTGGTGGAGCTGGTCTTCCCGGCGCCTCGGTGAGCAGGCGCCTGGGGTTCAAAGCACGCTTGGGCATGTGGCGTGCTGGAACAGTAAGCAGCGGAGGATGCCCGCTACACGGGCTGGGTGCTGCTGGCGCCCGCATGCGGGGCAGCCTGCGTGACGTGCGTGCCCTTTACCCCCACCGGCGCCCCCGTCCCGCGGTGCACCCTGCAGCGCCGGCAAGCACGAGCTGCAGCTGCTGGTGATGAGCGACTCGTACGTGGGCAGCGACCGCGCGGTGCCGCTGAGGCTCAAGGTGGTGCCGCTCACGCGCGCGGTGCAGGTGCGCGCCGGGGCTGTGAAGTGGGGTGGAGGAGGTCAAGGACAGGGAGCAGGTCCCGTCGCAGGCTCCGAGGCGCGGTGGGCTTTGGTGGTGCTTGGGAGCGGGGTTTGGGGCGGCGGGGCCGGCAGGGCAGGTCTAGCGAGGTGGGTTTCGCGGCGTTGGAGCCGCGCCGGGGGCTGGGGTAAGGTGTTGTCAATGCGACAATGTCCGGGTCCGTGATGCGTTCGCGCTGTGCTGGCCGGCTGGTGTCCGCAGGAGGGCCGCGATGCCAAGAGCCTGGCCAAGGCCAAGGAGTGGGCCGACAGCGACGCCGAGGACGAGGACGGCGAGGGCGGTGAGTGGGTGGGCTTCGAGCGCAGCAGGCAGGGCCTGGCGTATGCGGCAGCGGGGGCTGACGTGGCCTGCCCTTTCCTGTCCCTCGCTGCGCCGTAGAGGGCCGCAAGAAGCGCCGCGCCGCCGACGACGACAGCGACGCGGGCAGCGCCGCCGGCGACGACGAGAGCGGCGACGAGGACGGCGACGACGTCAACAGCGACGAGTACGACAGCGAGGAGAGCGGTACGTGTCTGTCCGTTGTGGCTGTCGTACTTGGTGTGCCGTACACCACTCCCTTGCGTGGGTCATCATGCTGCGCTGGGCTCATCCCCTCAACTTCGCTTGCTGTGCCCGCTGCCCGTGCCCCAGGCGAGCTGGAGACTGGCAGCGAGGACGAGAGCGACGATGAGGACGGCAAGCCGGCCCTGCCCGCGGCCGCCGCCAAGCCGGCGCTGCAGGATGCCGCCTCGGCCGCCAATGGCGCCGTGGATTCGGACTAAGGCCAGGGGCCGTGACCGCTCGCAGCTGCGCTTGGGGAGGCCGGTTGCACGAGGGGAGGCCCTATGGGGCGAGGGGTGCAGGCGAACGGACGCATGTGGGGAGCCGGGTGGGCGTACATGGGGAGGCGGGCGGGGGGCCGCGGCAGCCGCGTGCCGCTTCGGCGGTGGGCGGGGGGCGAATGTGCCCGGCTGGGTTGCACGACGTGCTTGCGTGACATATGAGCGTGCTATCTGTGGCAGAGCCTGATTGATGTGAGTGCATCCATGCGCAAGGAGGGGCGCAGGGAAGCGGCGGGGAAGTGAGCGGGCAGAGCGGGCATCAGAGACGCGCCGCCCATGCAATTGCGCGGGAAACGCGGCTGCCTCGTCGCCGGAGCGCGAACGCAAGTTGCTGGTCGCCTTGCACTCGCGCGAGCCTACATGAAGCGATGCACGCAAGCCCCGCGCACCTCAGCAGCGCACAGCGCCTCTAATCCCGACTTGTGCGTCAACATCGAGGCAGCATAAGCAGCAGCCGCATTACGCCCTTACTAGCCTGCTGCTAAGGCCATGGCACTCAACCGCGGGCTCGGCGTGAGCAGCAGCGCGCCCGGAGGCGGCCTGGGCGCTGGCGGGCCGACTTCCGCAGGTAGGCGCGTCGCCACATTTGCTGCCGCCGCTATACGCGTGCTGCGGCCTGCGCAGCCCACACGACACGCTCCGGCCGCCTGCTGCGTGCTCCTGGCTGCGCGCTGCCGACGAGAGCGGCACCGCAGCACCTTGGGCCGCGAGCTAGCGGGCACACCTCGGTAGTCCGCCATCGCGCGGGTCATTTAGCTGTCAGCTCGCAACACAGACCCGAGCATTGGCAGCAGTCGATGTGGCGCTCGGCGCGCAGCGCACAACCACGGCACGCGCCCATCTGCGCTGCTCGCTTGTCCCCCCCCGGTCCTCT
The DNA here is from genome assembly GCA_001662425.1 of Chlamydomonas sphaeroides. Classification (NCBI taxonomy): domain Eukaryota; kingdom Viridiplantae; phylum Chlorophyta; class Chlorophyceae; order Chlamydomonadales; family Chlamydomonadaceae; genus Chlamydomonas; species Chlamydomonas sphaeroides. Next base: position 39,339 of record BDDC01000678.1, read on the forward strand.
ACCCTCGCACCACCGCTCCGTGCCCCACCCCAGACAACTACTACCGCATGCTGGAGAGCTACGACGGCCTCATCAGGGGCAGCCAGGAGCAGCTGGCGCGCCTGCGGGAGCAGCGGGCCGCCGTGGCCGCCGAGACGCAGGCTGCTAAGCAGCAGCGGGACGCGGCCGCGGAGCTGGCGGCGGCGGCCCGGGCTCGCACCGCGGCGCTGCGGGTGCGGCGGCGGGCTGTAAGCGCGCGGGGGCCGGCAGGCGGTGGGGGCTGATGACCTGGCTGCAGCGGATGGGCGGGCCCTGCCGGGCAGATGCGCAGGAGGGGCATGCTGCCTGCCTGCCTGCCTGCCTGCCTGCGTGCCTGCCTGCGTGCGTGCGTACGGAGGTGCGGGCGCCGGTTCTGCTGATCCCCTTCCCTTTTGCCCGTGGCGCCGTCCGCAGGCTGACCGGCAGGCCAAGGAGGCCGAGGTGGCGGCTATCGAGGTGCGGTCTCCGGTCTCCAGGCCCCGGGAGCAGGCTAGGCAGGTGCCAGGTGGCAGGAGCAAAGTGTGTTGGCGCTGCCAGCCCGCCTGTTCCAACCATCCTCCCTGCTCCTGCGCACGCCGGCCCCCCACGCTCGCTGTGGTTACTAGTCTCGCAACGCCTCCATGCGGGCGGACATCGAGGCCCTGCGCGCGGCGCGGCAGGAGCTGCAGCAGCAGCAGTACGCCGCCAAGGAGGCCTTCGTGGAGCGGTGGGACGGGCGGCCGTGTGGGCGCACGCCGGCAGGGCCATTGGCATGTCGGGGCCAGGGGGATGCGGTGAACGGCATGCAAGGGCTGTGCACGGCATGCAGGGACTGTGTACGGCATGCAGGGGCTGTGTACGGCAAGGGCTGTGTACGGCATGCAGGGCTTTGCGTTGGTGGCTGCCGCCGCCCGGCACAGGGCACCGGCGGCGCACAGCGGCTGGAGCATGCGGTCGTGTCCCGCTTGCCAGCCAGCCTCTGCAAGCAACCTTTCCCCCCTCACCTGCGCCTGCGACAGTGCTGCGCCTGCTCCCCTACCCTGGCCTCTGCAGCTGCATGGCCCTGGAAGCGCGCATCCGGCAGCAGCTGGCGGAGGCGGCCGGCGAGACCGCCGGGCCGGCGGCGGCGGCAGCCGGCGCGCTGCTGGCGGCGTCGCCCTCGCCCTCGCCGGCGGCCGGCCCTGGCGCTGACGACGTTTCGCCGTACCCGTCGCCGGTGGCGCTGCCGCTGTCGCACTCGCAGCCGCATTACGATGCGGGAGGCGGCTCTCAGCCGGGGCTAGGGGTGGACTCCTCGGGCGCCTTCGGCAGCCAGGTGCCGCTGTGAGGGGCCGGGCTGTGAGGGGCCGGGCTGTGAGGGGCCGGGCTGTGAGGGGCCGGGGTGGGGTGAGGGCGTGGCGGATGCCGCCGGCGGCCCTGGGTGGGCTGAGGGCGCACCGCCCTCAGGGAGGGGCGTGTGATGCCGCTGGCCTGGGTCGCGGGTGTGGGTCGCCCGGCTGCCGTGCGGGAGGGAGGGGAAGGCATGGTGGTGAGCGAGGCCTCCGAGGCGTTGAGATGGGTGGCGAGGCGGCGGGCTTGCGGCGGCTGAGATGACTGTGTTGCGCGCAACGCCCAGCAGGGGCTGAGGCGGCGCCGCGCCGAGGCGACCATGTGCCAGTGCCCCGCCCCTGACATCACTTGCAATAATAGTGAGGCGATGCCGCCCGTACCACCACTTGCCATGATGGGGCCGTGCCGCACTTGCCGCTCTCGCTTACCCACAGCTGCATGCGGCTTCTCGCAGGACTGCAGGTACAGATCCTTGTCTTCGTCTGTTTTTACACCTACCTGCTCTCTTCCCCCCTTTCCCTCCCCCCTAGCGCACGCACCACCTCCATGCCGCCCCACTCCAGCACCGCCAGCCGGGCGCCCTCCCGCCGCAGCACGCCCACCCGTGCCACCTCGGCCACCAGGCAGCCGCCCGCCGCCACCGGCGCCGCCAGCTTCTCCCACAGCAGGAACACCCGCACCAGCACGTCGGGCGCGGGGCACACGTCCAGCGGCGCGGCGGCGGCGTAGTCGGCGGGGTCGGCGAAGGACAACAGCAGCCAGGGGGCGCCCTCCATGTGCGGCAGCCTGGGGAGGCAGGGAAAGGGCAAGGGGTGAGGTTGGCAGATGGCGCCAGGGGTGGACCAAGGCGAAGGGCGAGGAGATGGCCCCCATGGTTCCACGCCCCGCCCTGCAACGGCCGGCCCGGCACCCAACCCGGCCCCACGGTTGCCCCTTGCTCACCAGTACGTCAGGAAGTCGGTGCGCTCCCGTACGGGCAGACCGAACGCCTCCAGCGCTCCGTACAGCCATGACTCCACCTCGGGGCCCGCCACGCAAAAGGACCGCTCCCGCCGGAAGCCGGGCAGCGGCAGGCACGCGGGCGTGGGGCCCAGCGGCAGCAGTGCGGGGCCCGGCTCGGGGACGGCAGCGGGGCTGGAACATGGCAGCGGCAGCTCCCCCTCCATGGCCAGGCAGCTGCTGCTGCTCCGGCGGCTGCTCGAGGGGCTATCATCCTTTGCGGCTTGCTGCTGCTGCTCGGGTCGCAGGGCACCGTCGTCGGCGGCCGGGCCGGCCTCCGTCAGCGCCTCCCAGAACAGGTAGCTGTACTGCCGGCCCCCGCTGCCTCCGTGCGTCAGCATGCCGTCGGGTGCCGCGCGCACTCGCCACTCGGCCGCCCGGCCGCCCACGCCACTGCTGCCGCTGCCG
>BDDC01000679.1:0-20016 GCA_001662425.1 Chlamydomonas sphaeroides
CCCCCCCCCCCCCGCCCCTCCCACACCCCCTGCGCCGCCGCCCTCGCCTCCGCCACCCCCTAGCCCTCCCCAGCCTCCGCCGTCTCCGCCTTCCCCGCCGGCTCCTCCCAAACCGCCGGCCCCTCCCTCACCCCCACGGCCGCCTAAGCCTCCTCCAAAGCCGCCCAGCCCTCCCAAGCCACCTCCGCCACAGCCATCGCTTCCGCCCAGCCCCCCTCCGCTGCCTCCCTCTCCGCCAACGCCCCCTCGGCAGCCCCCGTCTCCTGCGCCGCCGCCTAGCCCACCACTACCGCCCTCCCCGCCACCGGCGCCACCTCCGCCCAGGCCCCCCAAGCCGCCGCCGTCACCCCCACGCCCTCCACCCAAGCCCCCATCACCGCCTCCCTCGCCACCGTCGCCACCCAGGCCGCCGCGGTCGCCGCCATCTCCCCCAAAGCCTCCCTCCCCACCGAAGCCACCAGGCCCCCCAAAGCCGCCGCGTCCTCCCTTGCCGCCGAAGCGCCCCCCGCCTCCTCCTCCCGGAAACGCTGCGCCGAGGACCAGCGAGGTTGGACTTCTGCCCGATCCGGAGTCGTCCCGGGACCAGGAGGCAACGGCGCCGGCGACAAATGAGGGCGCCGCCACCTCGGCCAGCAATCCGACCGACGACGAGCCATCCCAGCAGCAGGTTCCCGCGGCTGCTGCCGCCGAGCAGCAGCAGGGCGTGAAGCTGTCGCCAGCGACCATCGCTGCCGCTGCGGTGGGCGGTGTCGTGGGCGTGCTTGCACTCGCCGCGGCGGCGGTGGCGGGCTTGGTTGCGTGGAGGCGAGCGCAGGCGGGCGGCAGCCGGGTGGTGCCGCAGCAGATTGTGCCGTAAGAGACTTTGTGAATCCGTGCGTGTGCGCGTCTATGGGGGTACGTGTGCTCCAATGTGCTTGCATAACATGGAGCCTGATGGGTGTTCTTGAGTATGTTTGGTGAGTGGGCGGAGCCTCTTGCTGCGGGTCGGCGTCCAACGGCAAATAGACAGCCCCCCACCAGCCAGCTGCCGGGCACGCGCGAGCCGTCCGCGTTGGCCGGCGCTGCAGCGCACTTCGATACTGAGCCGCTCATTCAGCGCCAGCGCTGATCTAGCGGTAGCAGCTAGCGTGCGTGCGTGCGTTGTGTTTTGTGCTTATGGCAAGTGATGCGCGTTTCGAGCTTCGAGCGGCGTGCATTTTTAGTTCGTTGCGGTGTCTTCAAAGCCCCACGCATGAGGGTTGGTAGGTGCGATTGTCTTTTGCCGCTGGGAAGGCGCATGTACATTGTCACAGCGCGCTGTGCTGTGTGCTGTGCTGCTGGCTACGCTGGCAGTGCAGGGCCGCCCCTGGTGAGACCCTGGTGCCGTACGTCACATCACGCGTGCGTGGTGCACACGTGCGCCAATCTCATAGCATTTCCAGTGCTGCGTGCTGCTGGTTCTAGGCGCGACATGCTGCGGGCGCGGCACCGCTGCTGGGAGCAACTAGCGAGCGAGTGGTTGTCGATTTCGCGTGTGCCATCCCTGCCTCCCGCCCCTGGACGCGTGGTTTCAAATTTCCATCGTGTTACCTTTGCTTGTAGCGCAAGCTGCTTATGTCGCAGTGCGCGCTGCTGTGCATTATTTATGGCTGGCAGCGTGTTGATTGCCGGCAGCATGAGAGGTGTGGTTATTTTAAGCGCATCTGCCGATGCGAGGTGGTCAGGCTCCGTCGTTCCCGATGCGCCGAGCGGCTATTTCCAGTACCCCTGGCCCTCCCTGGGTCCCTTCCACGCATGTATGCGACATGCGTGTTGCTTAGAATGTAATTGCATACTAGCACGCGAGGCCACCGGCAGGGCTGGTATATTGCTTACCTGTCTCTGGAGCCGCCTCGGGTGACTTCCCGGCCGCAGCGGAGGTCCTTCAGCCACTCCGGGTGATACGAGCCCTGGTCACAGGCCTCCGTCCCTACTGTAACATGGGCCCACATTGATAGCGAGCAGTGTAGCAACGGCAAGGGTCAAGGTACGTAGAGTCACGTCGCAAGGGTCAGCCGCCTCGTACCGCTTCCATGCTCGGCAGTCGGCAACGGTGGCCATGTATGCCGAGCTGGCAAGGAAATAACACATAATCTACGCTGTCGATGGTGGCCGGGGTCGCATTCATGTTATCGATAGCTCCCACACAAGTAAACATCGTGTCCTCCCATAAGTGAAGCTGCGCCGACGCCAAACATCAAACCTGCTTGCTTCGTCCTGTGCCGCAGGCATGTGCTAGCGCGAGGCTGGGGGGCAGGGGGCCCGCCCATTGTTTCACGCAAGCGTGCCCCGGCCATGTCCGGTTGAAGGGACCCCGGCGGGTTGCGTCCCAGACAAGTACCGTCACGCATACGTAGCGCTGGCTGAGAGGGTGGTGCGCGCCTGCACAAGCGACGCCTTCGACGGGAATAGCTCAACTGGTGGGGCCGGCGGCCGGCAGCCCTAGATGAAGGACCGGGTGGGGGATTCGCCTTTTTCCCATTCCGGATGGGGGTCACCTTCCTTGTCAATGTGGCTTATGCGGCATGCGGCTGTCATGTGCCTTACAGTCGCGGGGGCGGCATCGATCCCGCCGAGTTAACGCCACTGTCACCACCTCCCATGGCACCGCATGGCACACAATGTGCGGTGTGGCCAGGGGAGACTCCCCTGGTTGTGGCCCACTGTGCGAGCTAGCGTGGTGGCTGGCGGGCTGACGTGCGTGCATGTTTGCTCTGGCGCCTACCTAGCCTACCTGACTCCGGTCCAGCCCCGAGCTTGACTCAATATGGATTCAATCGTATGCATCAGTGCTGCGATCCTCCGCTCACACATGCATACACGTACCAATTGGATGGGCACCACGACAGGGGCGTCGCAGCGTCGCAGCACGCTTGTGGGGGATGGAGGACCGACCGCCGCTTGCTGCACAGGACCAGATAGCGCCGCTAGGCTTAGCCTAGGCGTCACTCGTGCAGGTACGACGACTAAGCAAACACGCACCGCGGCACTTCCACGGCAATGGATGGGTGCGTGTGTGGCGTGACGCAAGGCGGCGCGACAATGCTAGATAGCGCCGCAAGTGAGGCAAGGGCAATTGCGAAAGACTAGAGCCACAATGGCAAGGCGCCGCGTCTCCGGCGGCACATGATTATAACATATGCGCCGTGTTGCTGGCACCACACGCGGCCACGCACGTAGCACGACCAGCGCAGCGCCAGGCGCAATTATTTGTTGTGTCGAGTCTAGACAAGACACAGTCGCTAAGCGCAGAGGCGCAGAGGCGCAGAGGCGCAGAGGCGCAGAGGCGCAGAGGCGCAGAGGCGCAGAGGCGCAGGGGCGCAGAGGCGCAGGGGCGCAGAGGCGCAGGGGCGCAGAGGCGCAGAGGCGCAGAGGCGCAGAGGCGCAGAGGCGCAGAGGCGCAGAGGCGCAGAGGCGCAGAGGCGTAGGCTGGCGCTGGCTGGCTCGCGCGCTGGCTGGCAGTCCGCCTCACCGTGGCCACGCACGTGCACTTCGCCTCAAAGCCACAACGCAACCAACCTCTTACAGTCCCAACGCTGGTTTCGACTAAAAACACGGCCCAGCAGGCACGCAGACTCATGTCATTGCAACCTAACTCCCCCACATGCCCCCCGCCCGCCACATGCACACAATGCCAGCCGCAGACCCCAGCCACACGCACCGCGGCGCTTCGCCGCCTTCCACAAGGGCGCGTGTACCTTAGCGGCTAGGGCTGGCGGCTGCGCGTGTCGCCGACGCCACCATCCTGGGCGCTGCTGCTAGCTGCGGCGCTCCGCTGCTGGCAACCTTCCTGCCGATGACCATGGACGTGGAGATGATTTGGACGCTCCCGCCCCAGTTGCCTGGTGGCGGCGGCCCAGGTGACATCACATCACTGATGTGCAACCTGCCGGGATGGGGGCTCCCCGGATCTCAGCGCCTTCTTGCTTGAGAACCAGCGTGGAGGGCATCTCGGGGCCTTGCACCGGCCTGGCCCCCCCGCGCTGCGGCGGGGGCCACGCCCGGCGGCGCGCGGGTAACTCAGACACGTCCACGCGCCGCCTGCGTGCTGCTCGCACACGCGCACGGGCCTCGACCCCATGATGCCGTACTGCTCCTGGCGCTGTCACCCGCCCTCGCCCCTCGCCTCGCCTCGCCCCTCGTCTCGCTCTCTTGTTCAGCAGCCGCAGCACCCGCCGACCGGCTTCCTCCTTGGCGTGTGCCCCGCCTGCTACTGTTACTGGTTTATCCCTTCGTGGTACAACTTCTAACCATACTGACCGCTTATGTTGTATACTGCCGTTCAGCTGTGCGGCCGGTGGTCCATCCCTGCTTTCGTAGGTACGTCTCAGCGTTGCATCAAGGGCGTGCTGTGCCAGGACCGAAACGCCGCTACGCACGGCCACACAGCGTGTCACCCACCCTGGGCGTGCCGTGCGGGTCGTATTCGTCTATGTTACCTATTTTTGGACACGCTGCATGATGTAAGAAAAAATTCACCCACGGGCCAACCACGCAGCGCGCAGGCGCTGGCATCGGCATGGTCATGGCGGCAAGCCAGTACTTGATGCAGAGGCGCACGTCCGAGCGGGGCGGGCGCCGCAAGCGGCGGCGCTGGCGGGCGCCGCCGCCTGGCCTCCACCAAGACGGCCGCAATCCGTGCATGCAGCTGCAGGCGGGCGCCCGCCCGGACCGCGGCAGGTGGCGCGCACGGCCGTGGGCCTCGTTTGGTGGCAGCCGACGGATTGAGCTATACATGCATTCTACGCACTGCTATCGATAGAAGCTGGGGGCACCTGCAGCGGGTTGATTGCAGCAGCAGCCGCTGTGGCATCATCATGTGCTATGCAGCCTGCAGGCGGCACGCGGTCCGCCGGCGGGGTGCGGAATTAGGGAGTGGCGGGAGGGGGGTGGTCGGGGGCTCGCTCGCACGTGTGCACTTGCGTGGGCGGGGGCCAATGCTGGTCGAGGGCTGGGCGACACGGCCGGAAAGCATCCCAGGGCAGGGCAGGCTCGGCCGCGTCCGTGGCGTCCGTCATGAGCGCCACGAAGGAGTTGCAGTCGCCCACGCCCCCTCCTGCCACGCCCGGCGGGCGCTCCTGGCCGAAACAGACAGGAGAGGGCGCGACCTGCGGGCGGGGCGGGCCCCGGGGGCCCACAGCCATCCGGCGGGCGGGGGCACCGACGGGCGACTGGGAGCGGCTACACCGCAGGCCGCGGCCGCGGGGCACCCGGCCCAGGCTCACACCCAAACCCCGCAGCGGCGCGATCAGGGCCCGGCGCGCCGGCACTGCAGGAGGGGGGGCCCGCGGCGGCCGCGCCGGCAGGCGGCGCCTCCAGGCTGCCAGGGGCTGCAGCGGCGACGACGAGCGGGGCGGCCGGAGAGAGCACCGCGACGGGGGGGGGGGGCGCCAGGCCCCGGCACGAGTCCAGCACCAGCACCACCATCGACAGCCGCGGTGGCGTAGGATGGGGCGGGGCCGCGGCCGCACCGCCGGGCGGACCCACCGGCGCGGGCAGCTGCTTTGGCACGCGGCACCGCGAGGAGCGAGCGCACGGTCGCACGGTGGGAAGCAGTGTGAAGGTACACGAGCTGTAGCGTGAAGCGGGGCTCGTCAGGAGTGGGGCCCGCCTCGAGGAGCTCCGCGGGCAGCTGCTGCGGGCAGTCGGCCGAGAAGGTCATCACGACCAGGAGGCCTCCTTGTCACGCCTCCTGGTCACGACAAAGCACTCGGACGACCCGAACCCAAACAGGCACTGCTTGGGCGACACATACGGGCCGACGGAGACGCACGACAGTAGCCCCAGCAGTAGGGGCTGCGCCGACGAAAGGGGGGTGCCGGCCGGGAGGCCGCTGGCCACGGTCGTCAACGTGTTAGTAACATTCCCAGACAACCACGTCTGCTCTTCACAGAAGGTGATAACTCAAGTCGTTGAACATGGTGCAGGCGACCGTTGAATGGTGCACGTCGCTTGGGACCCATCGCAACCTGCTGCTGCTGGCGCGACGCGAGCGACGGACGTACGCCGGTCGTGCAAATCGCTGCGGCGCGCGTAATGATCTTCACGTAACCCCTGCTGCCACTGTGCTCGAGGTCGCGACCATGGTTGCAGTGCAAACAGCAGAGCGAAGCAGCGCCGACTGCTGCGCCCCGACGACGGACGCTAGCTACGGCAACGAACTGCTCTGGTGCTGACGTAGGTGTTAAGCGCTCGCTGCATACATCAAAAGGCCAGTGTCAGCAGTCACCTAGTGAAACGAGAACTCACGTGTGTACCCCGCCGATGTCGCTGCGTTCACAGAAGGCCTGGAGCATGACTCGATGGGAAAAGCATCGGCTGCAAAAGCGGCAATGGCATCTGTATCGCGTTTCGATCGCTGCCGAATGTTCCGAACGAAACGGCAGCTACCCAGCAGAACCACGTCTTTTACCCTCGCTACTTATTGTAAAGTGCAACGGCTTCTACATACTGATGTCCCGTGCAATGGTATTATCGTCCGTATGTGCGGCTGGTCGCACCACACAGGGGCAACCACTTAACCGCGCGCCCGCCGCCTGTTACCCGCCAACGCCCGCCAGCCCCACGCCACGCACCCGCCCAGGCACCGATCGAGAGGCGTTCCTGTGCGCCAAATCATGGCAATCCCTGATATTCGTTCTCAGTGCTACGACCTCGCGCACCTCTATACATGCAACTTTTCGGAAAAGCCACCCGCCACCCTCAGCAAGGCGACTGCCACCAGGGGAGACCCTGACTGCCACGCATTGCGACATACACCATCAGCCACAACCCGGCCGCCTGGCTGCCGACGTCAAAAACTATGGCGAGCAGCACCACTGGCGCTTCCCACCCCAGCGGCAGTAGACGTAGAACAGCCGACGCCAGGCGGCTTCAGAAGCCTGCATCAACATGAGGCCCTAAGCGGCACACCGGCGCGGTCAAGGCAAGGCGGCAGCCACATGCCAGCCAGATGCTAGGCCCTGTGGCCTGTGCTACATAGAAGATGTTACATGGAGACGGTTGATACGCGCAGTCCACGGGCACGCCTATGGACAACAGACCACCCGATGCCAGCGACCACGCAGGAGACCTGGTGCGAAGCCCTGCGCTGCTGCTGCGCAAGCCTTCGGCGATGCCGTACGTAGCCAGCCCCTCCAATCATTCTTAATCCACAAAAGCCCTTCCCGGCCAGCCCCGGTTCGGCTTTGTTGTTTTTTATGGCTGCATCAGCAGGGCGGGACATACAGCAGCGCGCTTGGGGGAAGGGGGAGGCTGCTCCTGCGGACGTTGGCCCTTAAGTCAGGTCGCATCCCCTCAAGCGCACAGCGGGCGGCGGGGGCCAACTGTAATGCGGTGAGGCGGTACTCTCCACCTGACGCTCACCACGTGCTCTCTCCCCTATGGAGCGTAGGCCACCGTCTCCCGCCGCGCTGCGCCCTCCGCCATACCATGTTGAGCCGGATAGCACGTGAGCTCGATCGAACGCGCTGGCGGCAGCCGCGCGCCCCCGCTCTGGCTGACCACGTTCCGGCCTCTGGCTATGCACCGCAGGATGGACCTCCGCCTTGCACGAGCCGCTGGCTACAAGTCAACACGCGCATGTCACAGCCGAGGGCTCCATTTACCTAGGGACAAGCAGGAACGGCGCTGAGAGCGAGCGATCGCCCACGACCCGACCGACCAAGGTCGGTCCCATTCCTGCGGATACCCGGCGTCCTGCTGCTTGTTGTCTGCTTTGCCCCATCAATGCAGCCTTTTTCGCTAACATATTTGGCTTTGCGCACCGTTTCACGCCTATAAGGAGAAGCCTCGAAACGAGATCGGCACTGCATGCCGTACTCGGAGACTGCACCGCGCGATTCAAAAACCTGTGCACTTGTAACATATAAGTATCGGAAGGTTTAGCTCGAGAGGGAAGGGCGGCAGAGAACTGTGACGCGCGGCATTATTGATTACACAATCAACTGTCGCCTCATCCTTCAACTCTCCATAGAAAGCTTGATTTGAGACGCTGTGCGTTGCTGCTCTCAACATAGAGCGTCCTCTAGGAGGCGCGTCAGCAGCTCGCACTACTTTGCGGCACGGTCCCGGCGCATCGCTCCGTTTCTCATAGCTTCGGCATCTGGTGCACATGTTGCGTGACGCTTAGACCACTGACCGCGGTAACGCAAAACGTCGACGTGCGCCATGTCGGTGTTCTCGCGGGCGCTGCTTGCGCTGCTGCTCGCTATCACCGTAGTCATCAAGTTGCCGACATCCAACTCGCAAGCAAATCGATGTGAGGTGTCGTGAGGTCCCGTAAAACGGCCCCAATCACAACAGCGAATGCGACTTGCGCCGTCGCAGCGCCGGCCGCTCACGAAGTGCAACCTCGCTGACGGAAATTTTCACCTGACAGGGAGCTTGAGGCTCTTGGACCTCAGCGTGACAGTTCAACAGTACTCGGCTGAACCCTACGAAGGGCTTGTCATCCTCGAAACGATGTCCCTAGGGAACAGGACGATCTGCAGGTACAGAAGTTCGCGACAAACGCTTTCAATGCTGGGGAAAGATGGCCTTCACAGTTGGACGGGCCGGGTATCCTCGGGGGGAGGGGCGGACGAACGCACGGACCTGGGGGTCGCCATCCCGCCCGGGTTTGCACGGGTTCGGGGTGGGGAGCATGACACATTGTACCAAACATCGTTTATATGGATAGCCCATCATCGCATGACATCGCGCCGTGCCGCTGACGACAACTTTCTCACGTTGTCCACGCTACCATCCATGCCTGCGCCTGCTGTGGGATCGAGTCGGCGACAGACTTACCCCGGCCTTTCCATATGAATCCGCGCAGTGATGGCTTTGATGACAACGACGCTCGCACGCTGTGCAGAGAGCTGGGCCTGCCCACGAAACGTAAGGGCCGGCCCCCTGTCATCTGGCAATCCAGCACGCGGCGTCACACCTGCCCGGCTTCGTTGCGGTTCTCCCTTGCAGGCGCCACGGTCGCGCCGGATCCTTGGTCCTATCTGAACTTTGGTATCTTGCGGACGGCTTTCGACAACGAAACCCGGTTCAATGAGATGGTGCGCGTCTGTGCGCGCGCTGCACTCTGTGGTCCCCACGTTTGTCAGTTGCCGTTGGCCCAACCAAACTGATCGCCTCGGACCCTGCCTCCTTCCAGCTGTGGAACACGACCGCCATCCCGCGGGTGAGGCGGGCAGCGCTCGAAGTCGCGGCCAGTGCGTTGCGCCCACGGGACCTGCTGGGTGATGGTTGCGTGGGGCCTGGAGCAGACGGGCGTCACACACCGGCCCCCGCACGGTCGCGCCGCAGATTGGCGTGACCAAGCTCCGCTGCTTTGGCAACGAGTCGAGCATCAACGACTGCCCCTGGTAGGGGTTGCCGGGAACATCATAGACAAAATATCATGTCCTTGGCGTGTGCCTAATGATATGCGATGTAGTGCGGCGGAAGGCGTGCGGGTCCAGCCAGCATCGGCTGGGGCTGTCCGCATCATGTGGCACAAGCAACCGCCCAAGCCCAACCCCACTCCCCACCGATGGCCGACCTGAACATCTACAAAGCCGTTTACCGCCCCCCAGTCCACCACGGCACGTGCCCCCAACGCTACCAACACGACCCCTACCCACGCACCCTCCCCCGCGCCCCGCCCCTCTGAAGGCCGCTGTGCTGCGCCCGCGCACCGCTTCCACCACATGCAGCGCGCAGCCCCCATGTCGCCCACCCTTCCTTTTACGCTGCCCTACCCTGCCTGGGTGCGCAGGGACGCTTTTAACGCCACCAGCACGTCCACCGTATGCCCCATGTCTGCGGCCGTCGGCATCAAGTGCTACCACGGTGCGGTTCGTTACGGCTGCGGCTGCCCTGGGGGCGCGCCCTGGCCTGGCCCTTCGCATCTTGGTTGACAACATCGATATACATCCGTTGATAACATATACAGCACACAGCTTACATAAATGCGCCTGGCCAGGCGCACACCCCGGCCAGGCCAGGGTGCCCGATGCCTCCTGACGCTGCCGCCCCACGTGGCCCCGCCCTCCCGCAGACGAGTACGCAGGTCGGCGCGGCGGGGGGCTGGCCCCAGACAGCGCAGCGCATGGACTAGGCGGGAGTGCGGTGCGAGCGTTGTGGGCGAGCGCCGGCACGGGCGCGTGCGGCGCTGTGCTGCTCCCGCGCGTCGTGCCCGCCCCGGCCACTCCCTGCGGCGCCGGTGCCGGAAGAGCCCTGCTTGCCCAGCCCTGCACCCCTCCGACGCCACGCTGCGCCAGCTGCTCCCCCATTGAACCCCACTGACCCCGGCGGCTCACTGTGCTGGTGTGGCCCAACATCCGCTCTGACCCCCCCCTGGATCGCGCAGTGCGTCTCATGACCAGCTCGTCCACGCGCATGAGCGCGAGGCAGAACCGAGAGGGCCGCGTGGAGGTCTGGATCAACCAAGGGTGAGGGCGGCAGGGCCTGTACGTGTAGTACAACTGCATGGACGACCTTCGTAAATAGATTCGCCGTAGGTTGATGTGTGAACATTACATAGAAGCACATCCTTAGAAACGTGGGGTGTGGGGCAGGGCGGTGTTAGGCCGGGGCTTGCGGATGCCGCCAGCGATGCCGCGCCGCGTCAGCCTGCACGACCAGGGGCACCGAGGCCGACACCGCCTGGACGTCACCTTGCTCACCCGGGCCAGCTAGGGGCCCATCCTCCACAACCAGCGCATCTCCCCCCCCCCGCGTCCCACCTCGCGAACCGAAATCCCTCCTCCAGCATCCCCTCACCCACCCCCCACCCACCTTCACCTGGCCCACCCACCCTCCGCAGCTGGGGGCTGATCGGAGACACCGGCTTCATCCGGCCCAGTGCAGAGGTCATCTGCCGGCAGCTGGGGCTGCCGTGGAGAGGTGTGGCCGGCGCCTGGGGGTGGGGCCGTGGCGAGGACGGGCGGCGTGCAGGGAGGGGCAGGGTCGGGCAACGCGCCAACAGTATACTACACACTTCATTAAACGCTATAGTTAGCGCTACACTGTATTACTTCATATCGCACATGTACACGCAGCACACCGGGCGACGTAACCGCTCATCTTGCCGCCCATCCGCGCCGGCCATGCGCAGGCGTCAACATCATCACGGGAGGCCGCCAGCCCTACGATAACGCCACAATCCCCGTTGTGAAAGACTGTGGGTCCCGTCCCGGGCTGCACGGCGGGCGCCAAGCGGCTTGCAGCGGCCCCACCCTCGTGTCCGTCTACCCTTACCCCCGGGCAACCCCAGCACCGCGGCCACACAACCCCTGCAGCGCGCGCCGCGGCCGATCTGCCCCCCTCCCCTACCAAGCATCGCGACCGCCCCCGGCCCGGCCGCCACACCGCGCGCCGCGGCCGCCGCCCAAACCCTGGCCCCCACATCGCGTACCGCACGCTTTCACGCCACCTGCTTCCCCGCCGCAGGCCCCGCCCCTCACCCTGCTCTCGCCACCTATCTCCCACTCGCGCAGGGGTGCAATGCGCCGGCACCGAGCGAACGCTGGGCCTGTGCAGCATGGTGCCGCCCAGCAAGGAGCGCCCGCCCAACCCGGTGTCGCTGCAGTGCTACGAGCCCAACTTCACCGCCAGGCTGGTGGGCGGCGCGCACCCCTCCGAGGGCCGCCTGGAGGTGTACATGGCCGGGCAATGGGGCACGGGTGAGCATGTTTGACTACCAGATCGAGCTCTGCGATGTATGATTGGGGGCTGTTGCTCGGGGGGTGAACCTTGACGGCTCTTGCGGCACCCGGGGCCGCACCCGGCGCTGTTCCCTACATGAGATTGCGCATGATGCCTTGACTCGCATTCGCACCCCTCCACCCCATCTGTGGTGTGCTGCCGCAGTCTGCAGTTCCAACTTTGACATGTCGGCGGTGCTCACCGTGTGCCGCCAGCTCAGCTGGTGGACGTCGCAGGCCAACGGTACGGGCGCGCGGCAGCGAGCCGTAGCCTGTGGCGGCCCGTCGAGCCCGTGGGGCCCGCACGCAGCAATTGGGCTGCTGCTGTACTCAGCCGCGGCTGACCAACCTCAACGTGCAACTCATCTCTGAGTCCCCGCAGCCACTGTAACCCGCGACCACCCAAACCCGCAGCCCCCAAATCCTGAGCCCCTCACCAGCAACCCCCCAACCCCGCGCAGGAGCCACCTTCATGCGGCTGAACGACAGCAGCGCCGCCACCACTTCGGGGCCGCGCCCCGACGACGCCACGTCACCCATTCTGTCCGGGCTGCGGCAGTGCCCCATCGACGCAGAGAGCCTCGACCGATGGTGCGGGTTTGGGGCCGGGCCCGGCGTCCGGCGGATGGGGCGGCTCTGCAGCTGGCCTAGGGGCACAGGCGAGGGTATCGGGAGATGTCCGCACGAAGAGGGGACGATCCTGTGGCTGCCTTGGGGCCCTTACATCAATACCTCTTCCGTGGAAGGGAGGCTGGCGCTGCAAGCCCGCTTTCGGCTCCATTCGCCAGCCCCAGCTGCCGCCTGTCGGTAGTTGAGGGAGCAGCAGCGGGGCCAGGCGGCGGCCCACCGCACTGCCAGCCAGCGTCGTTGCTCGACCCTTGACGCCGCTTGCGGCCCCGCAGTTCGTACGTGACGGCCGACCCTATGTCGATTGCGTGCCCGCCCGAGAGCGACGTCTTTGTGAAGTGAGTCTGGGCTTGAGATATATGTGCATACATCTTCAACTTTGAAATTGTGTCAACTATGAAACAATCCATGAGACACACACCGTGATTACCAAGCTAGGCGGACGGAATGGGTGGGGAGGGAGCGGGGGCCTTGGGGCCGGTGTTGCTGCTGGCCACACGTAGGGAGCATCATGGGGATGCCTTGGCCCCTGGCGCCTGAATCCCTGTCCCGCTGAGACACAGGTGATGCCCCCTTCTTGTGCCGCTCTCCCCTACGGCCTCGACCTACCCGCGCTGCAGCCACCTCCGGGCCCCACTCTCAACCCGCCTCCTGGTCCCTTCACCCTCGCCCCCTGGCCCCCATCCCCAGGTGCTACAGCCAGCCGCCCATCACCAGCCTGGTAGCGACCCGCGCCGTGTGCAGCGACCCATGGGTGAGGCCGGGGCGGGCCGTCGGCCTGAGATGATTGTTGATGCTTGGTGGCAGCGCGGGGCCCTCGTACGTCCTTTCCCAAGTTCAGGGCCAGGTCCACGCCAAGTCTGCGCCGCGGCACGGTCCCTTTCCATGCGCCTGCCTTGTCCTGCTCCGCTCGCGGGAACTCAGTCCCACGCCCCTGACCGCCCCACCCCGCGCCGTGTCGGCTTGCGTGTCAACGCCCGGCGCTGCGAGTGCAGCAGCCAAGCTGCGCGAAGCTCCGCCACCGCGCCCTTGCCCGCCCTCAACTACTCACGCAGCTACCGTCCGACCCGCAGGGCTCGCAAGTCTCCGTGGTGCCCACCCGGGGCGCCACGACGCTGCTCATCGGCGAATTCGATGACGCTGCCTCCTCAGCCAGCGGCGGCCGAGCGCAGGTGCGGAAGGACCTGGCTGCAGTCTCTGGGTTGCCAATCTGCTTAGATAACAAAGTGTCACATGCGTACGAATTTTTTTGTTTTCTCAACTGCCTTTGTGAAAAGTATTGCGGGAGGCCCTTGCACCCCCTGTCGCTGTCGGCGCTGCTCCCTTGCCGCTGCACCCCTTGTACGGCCTCCCCCTGAGCCCTGCTGCCGCCCCTTCAACACCCCACCGCCCCCAGGACGCGCTGCTGGTGCGCTACAGCGACGACGGCAACCTCATGGGCTACGCCGCGCTGGGCCGGCCCTGGACCAGCTCCTTCCTCAGCCAGAAGCCAATCGCCTTTGGGCCCACGCCGCGGCCGGGCGCGGTGCTGCTGGCGGTGAGGCGGGATGCGTAGAGAACGTCGGGCGTGTGGCCGCACGGGCGCGGGCCGTTGCGGTGGCGCGCTGCTGCCCTGCCGCCGCAGCTGTGTGGGTCTTAGGCTGGCTGATGTAGCGCGCGGCACGCGGCCCGACGTGTAGGCGGTGCGCTCGCCCCCCGCACGCAGGACGTGGACGGCGACACACGCGACGACCTGGTGCTGCTGTCGGAGAAGGCCGTGGTGGTGAGCCGATGAGCACGCTTTGGGGGGGGGCCATGCGCTTGGGCAGCGGTGAAAAGCGCGTTTGGGCGGGGCATGGGGTCCTCCTGGGTCGGGGATGGCGGCGGGCGAGATGCCGTACACAAATATGGGATGCCGTACATGGGATGCCGTACACACATGAAGGTGGCAGGATCGTAGGCTGCCGGATCGCATTGCAGCGCGGCGCGCGGGTCGAGGCGCGCAGAGCCGCGCCGTGCGCAGAACGGCGATTGCAGCTGGGGACTGCGCAGCAGGGGGGTGTGGGGTGGCACCGACCAGCCGGCGCCTCGCGGGTGCGCGGCCCGTTGGGACCAGCGCCACGAAGCCTCGTAGCGAGCGCTGCCCCTTACCTGCGCCCCTCAGCCGCCCACACGGGCCTGCGTGTGCCGCCTGCCGCCTGCCGCCCGGCGCCCCCAGGTGGCGACTGCCTCGGGCCCCAGCGACTTCTCGCCGCTCGCCACCTGGCTGGACCTCAGCGGCACCGCCGACTCCATCGACACCTCCAACTCCACACGCCGCACCTACATGTTTGTGGACGTAACCGGCGACGGAGGTGCGAGCGACGTGTCCGGTCCGGGGCGCACGGAGCCCTGCCTCCTGCCTCCCCACCTCCCCACCGCCCGGCGCGGTGGCGTGACTCGGGACTGGGGCCGTGCCCTGCAGAGGGGCATTGGCGAGTAGGGGGCATTTGCCGAGCTCGAACTTTGCCCACCCATCCATGGCGCCGCTCGCTAGCCACCTTCCATACGGAGCGCTTCCTGTCACCTTGCTTCCCTGCCCCGTTCGTGCCCCCAGCCGCCGACCTGGTGCTGTTCGACCGCGACCTCCTCCGCCTGGCCTACTACCCCAGCGACACGATTTCGGAGTTCCTGGACGGTGGGTCGGGCTGACCCCTGCCGTGTATTGTAGTTGTAGAAATAGAAATAGAAATAGAAATTGTTACGACTCGTGTGTAACACGTGTCGTTACATTCAGGAGGGCGGGCGTGTATGGGGAGACCCCACGCCCACCACCGAGTAGTTGTAGGACCTGTGCAGGTCTCAGCAGCGGGCACGGGCCCTCAGAGGCAAGCGCGAGCGCGCTGGGGCTTGTGCAGCCGTCAATGAAGTATAAATGCGCGCCCGGTGCCACTGGAGGTCCCGCGGCTGCGATGCACTCCCCTGCAGTTGCCATGCATCAGCAGGCGTGCGCTCCCTCCTGAGATCATCACCTTGATGGCTCACTCCCCGCCCGCCTGCCTCTCCTCCCTGTCCCAGACTTGGACGGCGGTGGCATCACGTGGTTTGAGCTAAGCAGCATCTCGGCCCGGTAGGCGCGGAGTGATACACATGTTGCGTGGGCGGGTGCTGGCGTACCCCCCGGGCGTGCAACCGCCGTTGGTGGGGCTGAGCTGCGCCCGGGGCTGCAGTCCGGGCTGCGGTCTGGGCTGCGGTCCGGGCTGCGGTCCGGGCTGCGGTCCAACCGGTGGTGTGGAAGCATCCGTCGGCCCGCCCTGGTCTCCCTAAATGCGCGATTCGCAGCTGACCCACTCGTCCCGCATCCATGAGCCGCAGCTGCGCCTCCCTGGGCGAGGACTGCTTCCTGCTGGCCTCGGACGTGAACGGCGACGGCATCGTGGACGTGGCGCTGGTGGGTGCGGGCTCGCTGCGCGGGCCGCGCGCTGGGGCGGCGCAAAAAGTCCGCGCTCTGGACCCTGGGCTGCACCACCACGTCGCCCCTGACGTGGCCTTGCTCCGGCCCCCAAGCACGCACTCTCCGCCCGCCACCCCTCAGGTCTACCTGGACCGCCTCACCGCAGATCGCGAGCTGTACCTGGCCTTTGTGGCCACTAGCCCGCCCGCGCCGCTGTCCTGGCACATGTCCATGCCGGTGAGTGGCCATGGCGACAGCCGGGGCTGGGACACACGGCATGTGCGGCCACGCATGGGGCTCCCGTCGGACCGCACAAAGAAAGCGGAAACACGCGAAGGCCGCACAGCGGCGCTGGCGTGCGGGCCGGGCTCTGGTGAGCGTGCTGCCGTACTGCATGTGTCTCGGGCACAACTCCTTCCGTACTTCTTTTTCCCCCTGCTCGCTGCAGTCGTACTTTCCCCGCGGCTCCTGCACCTCGCCCTGGGCCATCATCATGGGCAAGTTCGTGGGCAACACCTCGGTGCGTCGGCAACATTACAGTAGCGTCATATGTTATGATGATATAATAGTACGTAATACTACTTTGTTTATTGCCATGTCGAAAGCAAGTCGCACCGACCGATCGGTCAGCTGACGCGACAGAGCCGTAACGCGCCCCTTGCCAGCAGCATCCGTGCGCATCGGTTCGACAAAGGCAACGCTGCAGCCTCCAAGCAACGAGAGCCCCCGCCCCCGCCCGCCCCCGTGCCACGCGCCGTGCCGCCTGCGCCCAGGTCGAGGGCTACCCCGACGTGGCCGCTCAGCCGCTCATGGCCTGCCTCTCCTCCTACGACTCGCGCGTGTGAGTGGCCCGACGCGGCGCGGTGTGGCCGAGCGCTCCTCTCCCCACGGCGTGTTCGAGCGCTCCTCCCCCACCGGCACACGCCGCGCCGCCCTGCATGCCCTGCCTCCATGGGCCGGGGCGCGCAGCGGAGCTGGGCCCCGGCGCTCCCATGTGCACGACAGAGCCGAGTCGACTCTTTTAATGTGCCCTGGCTGACGTACCCAGTCGGGGCGGTCGGGGCGGCGCCGAGCCTCTGCGGCGCAGTGCCGATTGCCTCGTGCAGGGTCGCAGCACGGCGGGCGCCTTGCCTTCAATCCCCCCCTGCCCGCCGCCCCCAACCCCAACCTCCCCGCAGCTACGTGTCGGGCTTTGACGAGTTCTGGGGCGTGCTTCCCGCCGGCAAGCCCCATGTGGTGACCGCGTCGGACGTCAACCTGGACGGCCGCGACGACCTGATGCTGTTCACCGAGGTTGATGCGGCGGGCGGGGGATGTGGGGGCCTTGTCACATACGAGATGGGCTGCGATGGGCCAACTCGGCCTGAGGTCCGGCCCGCAGGGAAGCGAGCCCCAGGGCTGTCCTACACATAGCAGAGTCGTGGGATTCCGGCTTGCACCAAGAGGCCACCCGGCATGTGTGGCCGCCTCCGTTGGACCTGCCCCATTGGCCGTCCCCAACCCCCATGTGCCCCACCAGGGCGGCTCCTACTACATGCTGTCCACGGGCTCCTCCTTTGGCATCCCGCTGTCCATGACGGACTTCGACTGGCCCGCGGCCGTGAGCGTGGCCGTTGACCCGCTCACCAAGCTTGGAGACCCGGACGCAAGTGAGCAAGAGGGAGGCAGGGGTGGCGGTCGGTAGGAGTGCGCGCGGTCGTGCGGGGAGGCACGCAGGGGTGCGTGGGGCGGCCGTGGTGCACTTCGACGGCGGACCACGCCGCGTGCGTGTGCTCTCACGCTGCGCTCCCCTTTCCTGGCCTCGTGCTCGCAGCCGAGTCCATCGCCGTGTTCTCGTGAGTGCCGGCCCTGGCGCCCCCGCCTGCCGCGCCAAGCTGTGCCTGCTGCTGCTACGGGATCCTGCCCGTGCCGAAAACCGCTCGGACCGCCCGACGTCCTGCTGTTCGGTGCCGCAGGGCCTCGCCCATCATGGCAGCTCCCGTGGAGCAGCGCTGCGGCTTCCCCAACCGCGTCATTGCCTACTTCTCGGTACGGCGCGTCCCCGTGTCGCCCACTGGTCCTGCACCACACGCCGTGCATCAGCGTCGCTAGCCGCGCCGAAGCACCCCTTGTGCCCCCCATCTGCGTGCCCACACAACCCAACCACGCATTTACCCAAAGTATGACAAAATCGGCATAAATCCTCATGCCCTGAATGCGCCTGGCTGGCCCACGTCGCTGCCCCCCGACGCAGAACCGCCGCATGGACGGCAGCCCAACCTGCGCCAGCGCGCGTCTCGCCAGCGAGGGCCTGCGCAGCCGCGCCTCCAAGGCCACGCACGTCATCTTCGCGCACGTGCTGCCCAGCTTCGACAAGCTGGCCGTCGTCTTCAAGAGCGAGCGCGACCGCATGACGCTCTCGGCGCTGGACGCGTGAGGCCAGGGGGAAGGGCAAACGGCGCTGGGCGGGCTACGTCGGGGCTGGAGGGCCGCCCAAAGGGGCATGGCGGTTCGTGGCCTAAACGATGACGTATGGCCTGGGGGCGCGGCTCTCTTGATGTTTTCGCACACTCCTCCTGCCCTCCTCCCATCCCATCCCTGCGCTCCTTCCGCCCTCCTCCTGCCGCCCCCCTGCCCGCCTCCTGCCCTCCTCCTGCTGGACGCCCCTTTTCCACCGCCCCGCACCCGTCGACCGCACGCAGGGATCTGGAGAAGATCGACCCCGACATCAACGTGCTGGTGTCCATCGGTGGCGAGGGCAACGACGCCGACTTTGCGCGCATTGCAACCAACGCCCAGTCGGTGGAGAGGTGCGCCGGGAGCCAGGAGGCAACCAGCCGCCAGGCCGCACGCGCCGCGCCTTGCATGCGTCCCCGCCGGCGGCTGTCACAGGAGCCTTGCTGCATGGGCTGCGGTGTTTGTGGCGTGGCGTGTCGCATTGTGTTATGTTATGACGGTGGGGCCTTGCGCAGGAGCCATGCCACGCGGCGCACATCGCGCGGTCTGCTTCCACAGGCTTGCAGAGCCTCACACCACCCGCCGCCCCTCGCTGAACCCACAGGTTCGCCAACGAGACCCTCGACTTCGTGAAGCGCTACAACCTGGACGGCATCGAGTTCAGCTGGCCCTCGCTGACGCCTGAGCAGGTGGGCTCATTCGGCGGTGGCCCTTGTGCGCAGGCCCCACTGCGCGCCCGCGATTACGCTCCGGCCTTCCACCAAAGCCACCGTCCATCCATGCTGGCCGGGGGTCCTTGTCTGCTGCCAGGGGGTTGTCCTCATGCACCCCTTCCCCATCCCCGCGGCCCGCAGCTGGGCGCTTGGAGCGACCTCCTGCTGCTGCTGTGCGCCAAGCTCAGCCCCGCCGGCTTCCTTGTGGCTGTGTCGGTGAGCGCAGGCGGGCGGCGTTGCGTGCGTGGGCGCGGCGCGACCCATGGGGCGGACGGCCACGCTCAGGGCGGCTGGGGGCTGGGGGCTAGTTGGGGGGCCGCTGGTGCCCGCTGCTGCCGCCTGGGGACGCGCTGGCAGCCCGGTACCTCAACACATCCCTCGCATCTTACAATCACTCGATCAATTATCTCAAAACATATATCAATTCAACCGACCTCGGTACGATGGGTGTTTCATCGCCACGACACCCGCTGTATCTGTGGACTGGGTCGCAGGTGCCGGCTGCCTCGGAGCCGTACCGCGCGCTGCCGTGGGACCGCCTGGACGAACTGGTGGACATGATCAACGTGCAGGTGCGGGCTTTGGCATATGCGAGGCTCACGTTGTGTCCTTGGCCGGCATGATTCTGTGCTGTTACATGGGCTAGGATGTCAAGAGAGACCTCGCAGGCTCGCATGTGTGGCCGCACATGCGCTGGGCGTGCGACCCCATTGTGGCCATTGTCGCTACCTTGCCCCACCTTCCTCCCGACGCGCCGCCCTCCGCCAGGGCTTCGACTTTGCCGGCGATGAGACGCTGGGCGTAATGCCGTACATCGAGAGCCCGCTGTTCTCATGCGGCGAGACGACCGGCCTCAGCGTCAACAGCGTCATCGACGCGGTGCGCACAACAGCGGGAATGCCAACCAGCGCGTCGCGGTGTGCAGCGATTAGCCCGGCGATCACGTGCCCTAGCAGCCGGCCCCGCGCTCCCTTCCACCACTGCCCACCGCCCCCACCTCCCGCCTGCCCAGATCCTGGCTGCGGGTGCGCCCCCCGCCGACGTCAACCTCATTGCCAGCTCCTACGGCCGCACCTTCATCCTGGACAACGACGGCATGGTGGGAGGTGAGCTGCTCCCTGCTTGGGTC